>JAOVYX010000285.1:0-13793 GCA_035668315.1 Drosera spatulata
TTATCAGGGTGCAAAAACCTTAAGAAGCTGGAGATTCGGGATTGCCCATTTGGCGATAGGGCATTGTTAGTGAACGCCGCGAAGCTGGAAACAATGCGATCCCTTTGGATGTCTTCTTGCCAAGTAAGCTACAGGGCATGCCAACTTCTCGGCCAGAGGATGCCGAGGCTAAATGTCGAGGTTATCCATGAGAATGGTTCCCCGGAATCCGGTTCAGAAGAATGCACCGTAGAGCACCTTTATGTTTACAGGACCGTGGCGGGACCAAGAGCAGATGCACCCGGATTTGTTTGGACAATGAATGGAAACTCAGACATGAGATGTTCACCAGAATAGTCGCCTGATCTTGTTGGTCCTGTGATAGAAGCTGCATCTGGAACATTGCAGATGTGCATTCGGTACATCAATGTTCACCAAGGTTCAGCGACATGTTGATACTAGGAGAGTGCTATTTGAGTACGATCAATCACAAATGGTCTTGATTTGTTGTAACATCTTCGCTTGACTCGCCTGTTCTTCATTTGAGGAGCTTCTGTAACCTAGACCAATTGTCAATAAGGGTAATGTGCTGCCAACTTTCTCCAGGGATGTTACGGTCATGCCCATGGATGTATTCAAGAACTGTATTGCTTAACATAATGTTATAATGGACACAAGCTGATTTGATTAGAGTATTTCGTACGGCGTGAACTGATCATCGAACAGCTTCCTCAAATAACATGTGTGTTGAGCCGTAGGTAGGAAGAATGCCAGGTTTAGTGCGAGTCTTGTGTCTCATTGTGAAGGAAATCTCAGCTTGGCACTACTCATCGTCCGCCGTGTAAGAAAATCATTTGATGCATCACAACTATCAAATTGATTTGAACATGAAAATGGACTGACAGGAACATTGTAAAACTTGTAAAGCGTAAAATGATACAACTAAGAGATCCACAACTCAAGACTGTAAATAATCATAAGAATGTGATATTAAAGTTGAGAACCGATTCCCGATATCAAAGTTGACCAAAATGAAAACAATTAAGCTATTCTTCCATGCCTTTTTCTTGCGAAAGACAAGTTATCTACATAGAACCAGTTTCCTTCAAATAAGTTCCCTAGGTGCAAGACAACACACAAGTACTACACCACAGATCTCCAACGGATCATGGATCACCCGGAAAAATCACACCTGATCAGCGAACGAGCGCATCATAACGAACCCAAAAGATGCATCCCAGTACGAGAATGGTGCCTAGTACTTCCATCCAAGCCAGCAAAAAATATGTATCTGCTGAAATTGTCTGAAGCGACTTGCAAAATTCCTCTTGACCAGATGCAAAAAAAGTTGCTCTTCAGCAATCAGTCTCAATATACATGAATCTTCACTTGCTCTATCTGTACACCATTAGTGGTAAAGAGTGCAATATGTCTCACGTAATCGCAGCTAGACCAATAGCATCCGCAGATTCCTCGTTTGTTTCCCTGAAAGAGTTGCGAGGCCGAACTGTGAAGGCACACAAAACAATAACACAGTAAGCAATTGCCATATATCAGTTTACACCTAAAGCTCATGTTGAACTTCAGTATATGCTACACCATTATTTGATATGTATGCAGCAAAACACAATGTTTACTTGAAACGTTCGTGATCACATTGACGCTTTTTTGGGCAGCAAGTGCCTTGAGGCTGTTTCCAGTGGCAAATATAAGCAAGCTCTTCATATGCTGCTTTTGTTCTTTTGGGCTAGCTGTTTTCTTCATCGCTTCTTCAAAAGCCAGTAAATTCTCGGATGTAATGCCAGAAAGTGATAGCAAAATCTGCAAGCAGCAGAAAGCTTGACGTCAGAGACCAACTGCCTTAACACACAAAGATCAATTGTTTATTTATTTATTGGAATAATGGCATGATGAGTATCCCAAAAAATAAAACAAAAGTTCGAATCAATCTAAAAAACCTTGAAATGAAGTTAAAACACTAAAAGAAAAGGATAAAAACAATATAAACCAACATCAGATCTCTTCAAAACACAAGAATCTTTTTGAAAAGACTCAAAATGACTCAAACACTCGAAAACACATGAAAAGTTCTAAAACGCCATAAAACAACCTCAATTCTCTTTAAACATAAGAATCTATCTAAAGAGCCTGGAAATAACTTTAAAACACTCAAGAACGAAGAAAAAAAATTTAAAAACATCATAAAACAACATCAATTCTCTTCAAAATAATGACTCGAGAGCTCTAATCATAAACTCAAGCATAGACCAAAAATATCTATGAAATAATTTCGCAGCTGAAACTGAGACACGAAATGCAAGGAACAAAACGGACCTGTCTGGGTGACGGATCTTTATCTGAAAGATAAACATATATCTCACGACACAGAGCAACTAAATCAGCACTGATAAGAGCATTTGACTCGAGAGTGAGACCTTGGATAACTGCATAAAACAAGTCTCTAGACACGAACTCTCGAAGTTCCATGTTGCTCGACAGAATAGCCAGAGTCACAACAGTTCCGCTAAAGGAAGCAACCTTGGACATAGATTCTGTATCTGTCCACCTGAAAGCTTGCAGACATATGTGCAATGCTGGAACTGCAAGGCTCTTGTGCATTAGAAGGAAACTGCAAATAAGTAATAAAAGAAGGCAGGTCATATTTTGCTTCAGCAAACCTCCACTGAGATACCCATATAACCCCAGCGGGATTCAACACTGACATAGTGGTTTGCAGATTTACCATAACCTCAACTAGAAAAATTCTAATGACATTGTTATTCCTTTATGGTTTGACTCATATCATTCAGACAAATGCTTTTCCTACATTACATTACGGCATCATATCACTTCATCTATTCTTTTTCCTTATCTACGAAAATGTGCCAAAAAAGCAGGTTTGTTAAAGTTAAACCGCCCACTGTCTAGCCTATGAGTTCAGGCAAGACTCTTATTCACAATTGCCTTGACTTGGAATTCAACAGCAAACTAAAAGGTTGATATCAAGTTGAAAAACTGTTTGTAAAAATGCTATGGACGGAGTGAGATCTTCCAGGCATACCTCACCATGGAACTTTTTGCAAACGCATCCAAACTCTTGATTAAGGAAGCATCTATGCGCGTAATATGTCCAGAGAGATCCAAGGAAGGAAGTTCTGTGTTCAGTCCCAGGGAGGCTATAACTGACAGTAATGAGCAAACCTCCCGAGTAAGATCTCGAAGCAGCTTCTCCTCCATGACTTCAACCTTCAAATCCTTCCCAGCAACAATGCTGTTTACATCAGGAACCTTAGCCCTGCCTTCATGCAGAAGACTTGACCAAGAGTTGCTTAGAGCTGGCTGAACCCTGAGAAAGAGGGGCTGCAACAGCTTCTCCAACCATTCCTCCCATAAGTTAGGAGGGCACGATTTAACCAATGGGATTACAACAAGATGAATGAGCTGCCTTATATGTCTGAACTCCATCGATTGTATATTCTCCATCAGTGCTAATGCGACAGAATCGACATCCAAGCACTTGAAAAATGCATCCTCTACAGTGGTAGACAAGCCCAAGACACTATACCTGTAATCAACATTAAGGCCAATGAAGGATAGGATTTAACTTTTAACAGGCTAGAACATGGTTAAGAATGAAAAGAAAAGAAAAAACCGAAAATGCTTAACCATATTCTTTTTCTTCACAGATCCACAATACTAAATTGGTCCGGTAAGATTTTTCCAACCAAAAACTCTAAAAGAATGACGAACTCCCACAGCACTACTAAAACATAGTCAAATTCATAGTCAAATTATAAGCAAATAAACAAGAAAAGTATGCTTGCGCATGATCTAGGACCCCATTCCTTGTAAAAAAGTTCCTAAGAGTTCAAGAGCATTAGTCAGTAAGAACTTCTTTGCTGATCTGCTATGTTAAGTTCCAGAAGAGAAACATCCATAGTAGCACTTCAAAGATGCAAATGTAAATTTGCCTGACAGTTGCGATAGCAGAAGTGCATATCAACAGAAATACAAGGAAAAAGAGTCAATTTCGTACCCGCTGTCTCTGATACCTCTCAGCCAATTTCGTATATCGGTTTCACTGGGTTCAACATAACCCTCTTTATTCATGTCATTCAACGATCCATCTGCAAAAGACAATGCACCCTTGTGTGGTTTGTGCAGCACTTCCCCAAGAAGACTAAAGCATTCAACCTCGCTCATAACCAATGCAGCTTTCACTTCTCCAGGCAAAGCTTCAGCAACTGGAGGAGACCAAAGAGAATGAACAGCACGAAGAAGCTGCAACCAGGGACGAGATTTTTTAAAAACTGTGCTTGCTATGCAAATACTATGGCATTCCTGATGATGAAATTCAACCTTGTACTTCAATAAACATATCATTCACAAGTAAAGCTAGCAAGTCCTTGATTACTCACTTTTAATAGAGGTGGCAACATCCATGAGAAATGAGAAGCAATCGGATGCAAAGAAGTTAGGGTGGAAGTCGTGCTGCTCTGCACGTTGTCCTTTTTTACACGACTCCTTTTCAATGCTCTTTCAAAGAATGTTACTGTATGAAAAATCGACCACATCAGCGGGGTACAACATAGCCGAACAAGACCAGAGGGGTCAGATAAATAAGCATTTTGCCATTCTTGCTCCATCCATGGCTTGCTCAGTGGTTCAAGTAACCATGCTAACACTTCCTTCTGCTGATCAACCCTAAAACAAATTACCGAGATCTACAATTTAGCAAAAGCTCAAATACCAATAGAAGTTTTAATTAAGACAAAAGTCCTCAACTCAAAGAAAAACAGTAAACAAACAAGATTATTGTAAAAATAATAACATATAGTTATCTACCCAGCAGCCGAAGCGATGATAAGAAATCCTTCACCAAGAAGATTATGCTCCCCACGAAGTAGACGACCTTCGTTTTGCAAGTAAGCCATTGTATCAGCAATACCCTACAAGAATCATAACCAGTAGATGGCCTTAGCAAAATTACCGTAAAGTAATATAGACCAATCTTTCATCTGCAATAGCTTTATGAATATAGAAGTCTGGAAAATCAGCCGAATCCAAAGGTCCATAAACATTCAATAAGCATTCCCTTGATACTCAAAAAGGCATCAATCAAAAACACTTCTCAGCCGATGACACAAAACAAAATATAATTATTCATATTAGCAAACGTGACATTCTCATATTCAAAAAAAAAAAAAAAAAAGAAAAAGAAAAGAAAAGGGAAAGATTACCGAAATCCAAAATAGCATCCTTACCAAAAGAAAGAGAAACGAATTGAGACAGATGTGTACGCTCTTTACTTCTTCATAACAAGAACACAATTGAGTACTGATTTCCCATTTTAATAATGCAAGAAACGAATGAGCTTAGCACCATTAATGTCGGTAAGCACATAAAATAAAAATACAATTTTGGCAACAGAGGTTTGTTTACTATGGCAAGCTTTTTTCCCCCAAGAGTTGGTATGGGGAACCCATCGTACCAACACCACTGGCTGGTGTTGCGGATACCGAACCCGTTAATATTTATAAACCTCAAGCAGATTCTCCTAAAAAAACAAAAGAGCATGAGTACAACCCCTTTTTTGACCATCAGCACATATCAACCTTCCTAGTTAAGAAAGCAAACATGGTTCATTGGAGATGTAAGTAATACTTCAGTCTGCACCACCCAATAAAAAATATCTGTACCTTCATGTGTGGCAGGAGACTTTGACCGGCTGCTTTAGCTATTCGAATAAATGAAGTGCAAACCTGCAACCTCGCATGCCGTGAAGCATTTGCTGTTGGATCCTGCTAAAATGTCACATGAATGAAGTTGCATTGCCCATTAAATGGAGGATGTACTAATCTTCTAGAGGACGACATGCAAATAACAAAACAGCTCATACCTTGAGAATAATTGGTAGACATGTAATCAGCTCGAATATTTTATTGATGACACTGCCAACAGCATCAGGAAAGAACTTGAGAAAAGGACCCAATGCATCTAAGAATTGTCCAAGCACCTCAACTAACGATGGATCATTCCACTTCAAAACAAGGAGACGCTGCAGTAAACCTTCAATTAAACAGGTAAGAATTTAGGACCAAAATAGGATGCAAGAAAACCTCAGCATGTACATAAACATCAACTTTCAATTCCATGAAAATGTCAAATTTGTTTCATCAAACATTATTCCACTAAAATTATAAAAATAATCTGAAAGACATCCACAAACAATTATGGTTCACTTCATCAGCGGGAAGAAACAGTCCCTCCTCATCAACGACTAGTGACTACCCCTTACTCTGGCAAGCTTACACAAGAAAGCCCAACCTCCCCTCCCCTTTCCCTTGCAACTACCTTTTCCAGCTTTGCTCACCCCTCTTACCTCTACAGTGACTTACAAAGGGAGCATCCTGCTCACTGGTTAGAGCAGTGGAGCCTCTAATCACAAGAAATGGTGATTCTGACTCCCCAGCAACAATAGCTTAAAGACCTGTACTCCTTTGCTGTTGTCAGCAAAAGCATCGGCTATGTTTGGGGGCTCTTATATGAGCAGTAGATAGGCGAAGATGATTGGAGGGTATGAGAGGATGGTAGACTTAGGGACATAAGATCATCTATGAAGGAATGAGTGGTTGCCGCCATTGTTGACATTCACTTGTCAGGATATGCATAAATAAAAGGAGGAAAAGATTCACTATTTTCTGAAGGCAGAGAGTATGTCCGACATTTATGTGCTACTACATGGGCATGAGGTAAGAGTGTAACCTTCAAAGATCCTGCATGATGCAAGCTGGACTCCGGAGTTACCACTGTTAGTTTCAACTGATACATCAAAGACTGCAATCACAACATTTTCCAGTGCCAATTGCATGCTTTCCAGAATAGCAACATCCTATCATATCACACAAAAGAAAGATAAAGCACATGAGGATCTATTTTTAAATGTCAGTCCAGAGGACAGGAGTCCTGAAATAGCAGAAGATGTCCAAGTCTGGATTCTAAAATTGGAAGTTCTAATGCTGTTTCTGAAGCAGATCTCTCACAACCTACCATTTCAGGCCTAGAGGAAGCCATCAGGCTAGTAAGGATCATGACTATCCTCTCAGATACTTTTGTAGAAGCTATCAAGGGCTTATGGGATGCCACAAATCGAATCAGCTCTAACTGCATTAATAGTGGGAGTCAGTATAAATCTTGTACAAAAGGAGAAATAAACGCATGAAAGACTTGAAGCATAACAATAAAAGAAGTCAAGCGTCAAATAAAAAATCTCAAATAGTGGGCAATTCAGCAGAAGTCACAGGTTATCTTTAGAGAACCAGCAGATGACAATTATTAACAGATTAAACAAGTATATTTCTACAAAATTTAATCATCTCAATGGACATCATCAGCAGCAGGTGAATCTGGTTCTCTAAATTGGCTGCACGGCTCTCAAAAAGCCAGGTCTCTTCTTTTGAAGTTGTCACAGATATGCGATAATCTGTCGTATAGACTTAGGTAATCTTGGAGAAAAACCTCTATTAGTTTCAGCCAATTAATTCACTTCATATAGCCTGATTTTCCAACAAGTAAATCTTATACCGCAAAGTTAAAAAGGATGTGCAAACTGCAAATATATTAGAAAACTTCTAATTGCTTCGCCACTAAAGAAACACGGAATGAAGTTTCTGAGAGTTCATGAGAGTACAGAAAACAGGTGAAAAAACTGTTATCGTCATCCGATTTGAATATCCTTAAAAGTTGCAGAAATTGATGTAGGGCAAAAACACATTGAGTTCATCCAAAAGAAAGACATTATAAAAATTAAAGAAATAGACAAGAGCAGAGGTGAGAAGAAGCAACGTCTATAGAATGATGCATAATCATGGATTAAAAGATCAGTATGCCATATGTAGAAATACTTACTCAATTCGATTATTTCGACGCACTGTCACTCTAATACAACAATCATAGCATCTACTGGAACGTAATACATGGCACCAAGAACAGACAATGTATAACCGTGCACTGCAGGTGACATATACAGCCAGAACTTCATCCTCTTTGACAAAATGCATGTGATGCACGTGCATCACAAATAAATGGAAGTTTCTAACCTGAATGCTGAAGGTGCTGTGAGACCAAGTTGAAAATATAACGAGGAACGAAACAGAACACAAACATACCAGCCTGGATCGGTACTGGCTGAAGTCCCCTTTGCCCTCTATTTCATCACTCCACAATTCTAGTGGCCCCATAGGCACTGCTGTGTCAGGAGGGATCTTCTCCTTTTTAATCAGCCGTTGGAAAGATGCCACAAGCATTGAACAGAACATATCATCATCTATGAAAGCCACAACATTTTGCTTCTCGATATCAGCTACAGAGTTAGATCCCATATCGCTTGAACCATCTACTTTGGAATGTGAAGCAATCTTTGGTTTTGATAATTGATCTCGCAACAAGGCCTCATGAAACAAGAAAGATTAGATAAGTTCCAAAGTCTCTTTATTTTAAACAAAACATTACTTTGTAGAACTTGGGACATACCAACCAGAAAGTCAACGATTGAAAGTGCAAATCAAGCCTGAAATGTTGGAAGTACCCCAGCATCTGTCACACAACTAATACATAAATATCAGTTTCAAAAGATACCTTCTCAACCAGCATTCATATGAACACCAATTCATGCCAAACAGCAGACATTTTTAGTTCACCATTCTAAATATTAAGAATTACTGCATACTTATTTGACAGAGCAACCTTCACTATTCTTGATAACTCCTAGAGATAAATCTCCTTGTTTGTCCCCACATTTAATCTTTCATAGATAATAATTCTATAAATGAAAAAGGAAATTGAAAAACCGATAAGCAAACAAGAGTGCAGAATACTACAAATAGGACTTAATCCAGCAAGTGCATAATGTTCCTTGGATTTAATTTTTAGTCATTGGTTTCTTGGGAGTGGGCTGTGGGGACCCAGAGAGCTGCTTGAGTACAATAATTATTTGTTAGGTTGAAAACTAGCCTGTCAGCAAACAAACAACTACATAAAATAGTGAACATGAAGAGCAATTGCAATGGTCTGGCCTTTTCTTGAAGCTCGGAAGCTTCAGCAGAGAGGAGGCATGAGTGGTGTAGATAGACAAGGAGATTTCATCTTGAAAATCTTCCCCAAGACAAGGAAAGAAAAGCAGCATACAACATATGGAATGAAACAAATGAAAGAAATAAAAGAATATTCCATAAAAGCAAATCAGTCTGAGATAGATTCCCGCACAGAAGGTTGGCCAAGTATAGAGATCATAGTATTGGAAAAAGGAGAATTACTAGTATGGGATTCAAGTGAGAAACTAGTCAACTCTAGAAGGAGCTGTGTGGGAGGCTCGTTTCCTAAATACTTTCTGTGGTATTCATGAAAATGCAGTTTACTGGTGAAAGCCAGTATACTGACGATTGCAATCATGGTTAATCTGTTTAAGTTTCAAGTTGTGGTATCCAAAAATACATGTCTTCATTTTTAATGGGACCACCGCTCTTTGATCTCTAAAATAAAAACCAGTGTCTACAGACAGACGTACAACCAGAATTCCATTTACAGCAACTTAATCCACAACCATCAGTGGAAGTGACATACCTGATGAAGATAAGCAGAGAGCACATTCCCGTCACTAGCTATGCAGTGCAAGTTAGTCGAACCAAGGGATGTCATACTTACACATATATGCTCCGCAAATTCAAATTCAGCATCACCAACACTGACAGGATTGGAGCTAGATTTGTACAGAAAATCTCTAGAGACATTCATCACAATCTCAACAACTTTACCCATAGAAGAATCAAATCCAGCAGAATCATCCACAGGTCTCTTCCTGCAACCCAAGATTAGGAGAAGGGGAAATCAGACCGTGTGGATTCTCAGAGGTGGCCAAAGATCCAAGGCAATCACACAATACCACAAACTAGCTTATTTTGGCTCAAGTTCATACCTTGCTGAGACAAGTTTGAAGAACTCACAAGCATGAAGCCGAAAATCTTGAGAAGAGAGTAAAAAGCCACATCTGAGATACAATTTTTCAAAAAGTTATCACAAGTTTTATCTCCAGTTGGAGAAAGATCAACGACTGCAAGGATAACTATACCCATGTATTATCCCATAATTGGCAAGATCAGCCAACGGAGCCCATTCTGCATAAGCATTTATAGCATTCAATATAGAGGATACAGCTGAAGCGTGTTGTTTTGCGATGACTAATTGTTGTCTTGCTGCATCGTTTAAGGCAGCTCCAAAGTGTCTCTCGAGTAGCTACAACATACATGAGGCAGCTTAGGTCTAAAATCTGGTTACTCCATAAGCATCATAAGCAGCAAGTACAAACCTAAAAAAGTGGGGATGTCATACAGTGTACAGTAAAGGAAAAATTGCTGGAAGCGATTCAGTCAAGCCACGCAACAATTGCCGTCGCCGTTCACCTGTTAAATGTGCAGAGAAGATGAAGAATGAAAGCACTGCACAATGCCCGGACCAGAAGTTTCATCAGGAACCAAGGACATAATAATGCAACCAATGGAAATGGAAACTTATGTTTGCTCAGTAAACTCAAGATAATAGGGGCCAGCACTTGAAGATATACTACCAAGAAGGTAGTTAACTCTTACACAAAGCGAATGTTTTTTTTCCCCTTTTGCATGGTGAAACAAAGCATTCATATTTGAAATATGCTTTTACCTAAAAGGACGCAACTCCTTCACAAGAGACTATCTTTTATACTATTGACAAATAACGCACTCCATGATGAAACAATTATTTAAGGTTTAAAGCTAAGCTCCAACTTAATATGAAGATGTTATACCAGTTACAAGCAGATCATACTTCATGGCATTCAGCACAACTCAGGTCTGACCAGTGACCATCACTAATAAACCCATCTTAGATATGACTATCCACAGCCACGAAAGCAGTCTAATCATTTGATTAGAGAATAATGTTTAACCTCACAATTACCCTAGTCGAACAGTTTCCACCTACTTAACCCCGACAAATAGTATTCCTTTAAAAAAAAAACCTCCATCAGCCAAAAAGGTCAAAAACATTCCAGAGGAAAAAAATAATATCAAGATTCCAGCCATCCAAAAATATAAGCTGCCTTTACCCTCTAGATCTTCATTATGGACAGTAACATCTTCTGGAAGCCACCTCAGCATCATCGAAACCAACTCTGCCTATATCACATACATAAGAAAGCCATTCATCTTTCAGATTAGAAGGGAAAGCATAAGAAGCTAAGAAGGAAAGGAAATTCTTTCTTTGTTTTTTTTATTATAAAAAAATAACATAACTCAGATCATGAAGTTTACTTGTATAGGGCCGGTGTGTGAAAGAGAAACGAGAGAGGGGAGCAATTCCTGTAACGAATGTATGCCTTCTCTCCTAACTATCTGCATAATGGAGGGCTAACATTACTTAGAACTGAAAATGAATGACCATGTAGAGCAGAACCTTACGACTCGTATACCTCAGCAACAAGCGCAGAAGTTTGACTCTTCAAAGCCCATTCCTGGGATGGATCGGCAACCTCGCGCATCAAATCCACTGCCATATTAGCGAAGTCTCTGCGCTCTGTGGAGCTTAGTTCTTCCCAGCGCTGCCTTACCAAATGCTGAAAAGGCAAGAAATATATCAAATCAACGAAAGCCATAGCAAGAGACATCATGGTTCCAAAAGGTCTGGTCAAGGAACACAAATAAAAGAAGCACTATGAAGGCCAAGAGATCATATGTATATAGCAACTGTTATCTCAACACTGCCAAGAGGTCATGTACTCATATCCACATGCCACGAATGCATTAATGCATTTAACCCTAAGTTTTAATGCACTTAGCAAAGTAATGTATGCTCTAGATTTACTGTATCCAGTGGCTAGGTGTAATCAGAACACGGTCCAAGGTAGAATGTTAAGAATACAATAGCAAATTATTCTACATACTGCAAGACCTCTAAAGTGCAAAATTCTCCAGACCAGTCTGCTTTTGCTACTCTGATGGAGATCTTGGTGCCTCTCTAAAGAACTTTTGTAAGTAGTGAGGACATATACCGTCTGCAGACACTATAACTCCAGTCCTTAGGCTATATGACACTTGTGGACAGATACAAAAATCGAAACAAAACCAAATTTATATTGGGACATAAAGAATTACAGATGTTTCTTTTAGAAATCACTAGTTGCATCATGCAAAGTTTTAGGGCCTATTGGGTATCACTTTTGTCTCATGTTTTTGTTTCACTTGTTGAAAAAACAGAAATACTCCCGCCGTCCTAGATAAATTGCGACGCATTACTAAATATAGCTGTTCTACATAAATCGCAACCTTTCCAAAATCAGTAAGGTTTTTGTACCAAAATATCTATATTACCCCAACTTTATATCACATCATCTTCATCATCGTTATTTTTTTTCTCTCTACCCACACACATAACCCATCCACAATTCATCAAATTACTCATCTATCAAAGTACTCCTCTAACTCACAAAGGACATATGGGTAAATTGGCACAAAGTTAATTGATTTCTCAATACTCGTGTCAAGTCAATATTTCGCAATTTATCTAATATGGACGGAGTATTTGTTACTAAATTCTGTTTTTCAAGTAGATGAAACGGAAATAGAAAATAAAAAAATCAAAAAAAATAGTTTTCATTTTTTTTGTTTACGGTTTCACTTGACAAAACCTACCTAGGTAGGGAATTTTTATTCCGTTCCTAACCGGCCCCAAGTCCGGATAAAATGGTGAGGGTTGTGTGTTAGATAGCCGACAACCAGCACGTAAAAAGTCCCGTTGGATCTCTCAACATGAATACGACTAGTGAAAATTTCCTTGGGACGTACCTCAGCAGCGACGCGTTGCATGGCCTGAGTGCTTCGAAAAATGAGCAAAGACCGATACATCGACACCCGGATGTAGTGAAAAATGAGCAAGAGTTCCAACATCACGGACGGATACGGTTAAAGAAGTTACTCCAGAAAAATAGAGTTCGTTTAATTAATTGGAACATTGAGACCTTGAATGGAAAACTTTTAAAGGTAGTAGACATAATGGTTAAAAAAGGGATTCATATCGTTTGCTTACAAGAGACGAAGTGGACCGAAAATAAGACTAAGTTTATTCAAAGTACGGGGTTCAAACTACGATATTGCGGTCAAAGTTGGACTACGTATGGAGTTGGTATAATTATGCGTAAAGAGTTGATAGAAAATGTGGTTAGCATCAAACGTTGGAGAAATAGGATGATTTCTATTAAGGTGTTGATTGGAAGGAAATGATTAATGTGGTAAGTGCTTATGCCCCGCAAGTAGGTCTTGGAGAAAATGCTAAGGTTCAATTTTGGGAAGACATGGATAAAGTAGTACAGTCAATCCCTGATAGAGAAAAAGTCTTTATTAGTGGGGATTTAAATGGACATGTCGGTGAGGAGAAAGATGGTTACTCAGAAGTTCACGGAGGATTTGATTTTGGTGAGAGAAATGTAGAAGGGAGAACTATATTGGATTTTGCTGTGACATATGACTTTATGGTTGCTAATAACTTCTTTAAAAAACGTGAAGAGCATTTGATAACCTTTAAGAGTGGTTTATACAAGCCTCAGATTGATTACTTTCTTATGAGGCGAAGAGACCTGAAGGATTGCAAGGACTGTCAGGTTATCCCAGAAGAATGTTTGACCACTCAGCATCGTTTCTTAGTTATAGATGTTTTCTGTCTCAAATAGAAAAGAAGAAAAAAACAAAATGTAATCTCATAAGGACAAAATGGTGAAACTTAAAAGGAGA
>JAOVYX010000286.1:0-13793 GCA_035668315.1 Drosera spatulata
TTTAAAGTTATGAGCGTAACGTTACGTCTCAAAACTTTGAAACGAGATTCGTTTCTTACTTTTAATTTATTACAAAACAGAAAACGCATATTTTCATTACGTTTATTAATTTTCGAACTATTATTTGATCATAATTTTTACATTTATTTGAAAGTAATTTTCTGGGGCTTTACAGCTTTACAGAGTCAAAAGTGATTGAAGAGATGATGCAGGAGAAGTTAGACAAAGAGAAGGAAGTTGAAAGTCAGGAACAAGTTCCTCTAGTCCCTGAAGAAGAATCCTCTCCTAAGTCTTCAAGTAAAGAAAGCAGTCCCTAATAAAGTGGAGGCTACAAAATCAGAAAGAAGGATCGACCTACCGAACTAAAAAAGCAGAAAAAGCCACAAGAGCCGAGTTCCTTTGAGGAGGCAGCGCGAGGCAAGGAATGGAGACAAGCCATCTAGAAACAGATTGATGCACTGAATCAAAATGAGACTTAGGACTTAGTGCCAAAGTCGAAGTTTGCACAACCAATCTCGTACAAGTGGGTGTACAAAGGAAAACTAGATCTAATGGTTCGATCGAGAGGTAGAAAGATCAACTTGTTACTCGTAGATTCTCACAGAAGTACACACTCGATTGTGATGAGACGTTTAGTACAATGGTCAAGATCATAACTTTTCGAGTTCTCTTAGCACTTGCAGTAAGCCAGCCATGAAAGCTATGATAGTTGGATGTTAAGAATGTTTTCTTACATGGAGAGCTTAATTGTGAGATCTATATGGAGCAGTCAAAGGGGTTCGAGTGCAGAACCTATCCTTGGCATATCTGCAAGTTGAAGAAGGCACTATATGGCTTGAAGCAAGCAACCTGAAACACTTTCTAGGTCTTGAAATAGACCGAACCAAAGAATGCATATTCTTATTATCAGCAGAAGTATGCCAAAAATGTTTTGTTGAAGTACGGAATGCTTGACTACAAATCTATTTCAACACCGGTGGAGGTGAATCCAAAGTTATGCTCAGTCGAAGGCAAAGTCTTTGAAGAAGCGACAATGTAGAGACAAATAGTGGAATGGTTGATCTATCTCATTGTGTCGAGACATGACATTTTCTTATGCAGTAGGTGTAATCAATAGATTCTTGTAGAATCCTAAGATGCCTCATTTTGAAGTAGTATAACGAATTCTGAGGTATGTCAAAAAAAATTATTGACTTTGACATTTTATACAGAAAGGAAGATCATTTTTAGTTGACTCGGCTATGTGATGTGGATTATGTTGGAGATCACGATACTCGAAAGTTAACTATTGGTTCCACGTTCAATCTTGAATCAGGAGTTATCTATTGATGCAGCTAAGCAACCAACTATGTCTGTCAAATACAGATATAGGATACGGTGTAGTAGTTATGGCAGCTCAGGAGTGCACATAGTTGATCCACCTGATGGAGGACCTTCATCAACCTATTTATTGCATAGTTCATCTCTATTAACATAATTAGTCAGAATTCGATTTTTTCCAAAGTAAGAGTGCTTGAAAGCATGTGGACCAAATAATTTATTTGTATTGGGTAGTATTTTAATGGAAAGATTTTGACATCGTTCGCCACGATCCATCCTATTCCAAAAAGGCATCAATACCAACGATCAAGTTATAGATATTTTCACCAAAGGTCTTAGTGGGACTAAGTTTGAAGAGTTCAGGAAGCAGCTTGGAATGACTACTCATTCAATAATGAGGGAGAGTAGTCGTTGAGGGAGAGTGTTAAAGCACCGATCAACTCCTCTCTTCTCTCCTTCCTTACTCTTTCATTAAGCCACCATCGACGAACATCGTACAAAACACATGTTTCTTACTTCTTCTATAACCAGAAAACTCCAAACACATGAAAAATGAAGATGGTTAACATGGTATCGTGTCGTTTTTGTTGACTATATAAGGTGGTCATTTCTTTGCTTAATAAAATAACAACAACACGAGAAGCTAACTAGAGCTCAAGTAAAGTGCAAGACACTTCTTGTTGTGAATTTCTTAAGTTTTCCAAACAAAAAGTGTTTTGTAAGTACTGAGTAACACAATTAGAGCGTGATTGCTTTACAAAGTGTATATGTTTGTAATATTTTATTCACATTAGAAATTATATTTCTCCTTATATTTTTATTCCAACGATCCGATTTCCCAACCCATATATGCTGAGGAGCTCCTATATACCAATACAGGATAAAATTGAGTATATTCTGCATTTGGAACTGTCAAATTGAGCGTATGGATTTTATTAGAAATCATTAGAAAAATCACATGAAGAAATTTGTACATCAGGTTTAAAATAGTACTCCCTATGTAACGTACGGATATGCCAACCTGTAAAAAACCTGATTGCAGAGATGACTATGTGGTTTGATATGGAATTATATAGTAGGCTTTATAAGACAAGTCATATATCACTGAAAAGGTATGAAAGTTTAGGAGAAAAGTTTAAAAATAATTATTTGGAATTATATGTAGAGAGTTATGAGCAAATTAGTGAAGTAAGGACAAAGTGTCTCAACTAACAAAAAATACAAATTTGAACTAATTAACTGCTATTATGGTAAGGTTTTATGATAAAAGCTTTAATTCACTGGAAAGATTATGGAGTCTAGTTTATGTAGAATTTACGGAATAATTTTTGAAGTGTATACAAGAACTTATAGATTTAAAAACGTCAAAAGGTCATGTTGGAAAGAATCTAGGAAACCCGTTCCAGAGGTTGGAAAGCTCGTTCCAGAGGTCGGAACGCTCGTTCCAGAGACCGGGACGCCCGTTCCAGAGGTCGGGATGCCATATTATAACCTTGTGAACCGAGAATGATCGTTTTGACCCCAAATTAACACCAAATATTCACAAATACCTCTAATGATATTCAATATATAAAATCATCATCATGGACAATCAAAATAAGTAACAAAGGCTTGTACAAAACTCAGCATCACCTCATAACAAAGGCTTTGAGCTGCACTTAATAATTATACTTTTTCTTTGAATGGAAGGATATGACTCAGTTGGGATGCTGATAGATAGGATGTTGCATTCCTTAAGGGAACTGATCAGTTGATGCACTGCCAAGTGACTTCTCAGGATAGGAAAGTCCAACTCCTTCTTACTGGAGTGTATACAGCAAATACTAAAAGTGCCCGAAGTCAACTATGACAGGATTTAATGGTACTTAATTAGAATATTAGCATGCCATGGCTAGTTGCTGGGGACTTCATTGCTTTTGACTCTATTGACGAGAAGGAAGGTTATCAGGGTGTGTCAATCGACCCTTGTACTGATCTTGCTAAGTTTTTACTCTCATGTGGGCTTGAGGATATCCCCTATAGTGGATGCGAATTCACTTGGATGAATAATCAAGGGGAGGGAAGATGGATAAAAATTAAACTAAATCGAGTGGTTGCTAATTGGAAGTGGCTTGATGAGTTTCTTATGGCTCATGCTAAGTTTCTAGAACCTGGAGTTTCAAATCATTCGTCTGCCTACGTTATCTTCCCTCATCTGAAGTGTCAAAGGAGCTTTTCATATTCCCGAATGCCTGGACATCTCACCCTTGTTTCCAAGATATAGTAAGAAGAGTATGGAACTCTGATATTGCTGGCAATAGCATGTATAGTATTGTTCAGAAGCTTAAGTTGCTGAGAAGGGAACTGAAGGTATTCTGCAGGGAGAATTTCTCGGTCTGTCTGAGCAAGTTATGGGATTGGAACATACACTAAAAGACATTCAAAAGCTTACTTGGTCTGAATTACAGCGTGTCCAGGAACAAAACACAAGGGCTGAACTATTGGCTTTATATAGGCTTGAAGATGAGATATTAAAGCAACACTTGAAGGAAGACTGGATAGATTTGATGGATAGAAACACTATGTATTTTCAGAATGTTATGAAAGGAAGAAGAAGAAGAAGAAGCATGATTCACTGCCTAGTAAATGATGAGGGTGTTCTTTTATCTGGTGAGGCTGGGATTAAGAATGAAGTTATATTGTTTATGAAAAGAATGTTGGGTACACCTGAACAGATACAAAGGGGTCCTGATAAGGAGATTGTTAACCAAGGTATGAGGCTTATTGCAATGCAGCAAGCAAAACTGATCTTGTCTTTCTCAGTTGAGGATGTTCTTAGAGCCCTTCATGATATAGATGTTCATAGGGCTCCAGGTCCTGATGACTACTCATCTGGTTTCTTTGTGAAGGCATGGAGTATAGTTGGCAAAGAGGTTACTGATGCTGTGTTGAGCTTTTTACAATCAGGATTCATGTTAAAGGACATAAACATCACAGCTATTCACCTTGCACCAAAGTGTGATAATCCTACGAAGGTTAGTGATTATCGTCATATTACATGTTCTGGAGTTCTTTATAAAATAATAGCGAAAATGCTATGTTATACAATGGAATCTGTCATGTGTAGTCTAATACACCAATTTCAATATGCCTTTGTTAAACCCAGAAGCATCATTGATAACATACTTTTGTACCAAGATCTAGTCTACGACTTTGAAAGGAAAAACATCTTTCCTCATTGTATGGTGAAAATAAACATATGAAAAGCTTATGATACAGTTGATTGGAGTTTTTTGGGTAGTCTAATATAGCTCTTGGGCTTTCCTGGGCAATTTCTGAACTAGATTAAACAATGTTATGCTACTATCAGCTATTCAGTCTGCGTTAATGGATTCTTTTCAGATGTAATCAAGGGGCAGTAAGGAATAAGGCAGGGTGATCCTCTCTCGTCTATTGTAATGGACCACTTAGCTTATCTCATGCAAAAAATGACCAAAAATCAGCTCTTCTCATTTCATCCCGGATGTAGAAGGTTAAAATTGATTAACCTCTGTTTTGTGTTTTGCTGACGATGTCATGTTATTTTATAAAGCTGAGGTTGCATTTATTTAACTTATAAGGGATTCTATGATGAAACTTGGCTCAATCTCAGGCTTGAGGGCTAGAATGGAAAAGAGCCAAATTTTCCAAGGTAGTACTGACACGACCACAAAGGAGGAGATATTGAGGATTATGCAAATGCAGCAGGGCTTGTTTCCTATAAAATACCTCGGTATCCCACTTGCCTCTCATCGTCTGAATGTATCTCAATACCAGTCTTTAATTAATAAGATGTTAACTAGGATTAGAAGCTGGGCTTCGAGGCTTTTATCCTATGCGGGCAGGTTGATATTACTGAAGTCTGTGTTGACATCTTGTAACGCTCCGACTTTCCATTACTTATTAATGATACATATGACGTCATTGCCATTGGGCCCAACGCCTCAGCTAGGAAAAAACTATATTTCCTGACTTAGTCATAAGAATTAAGTCAAGTTCATTTATACATTATTAGTTTAGAAACTTTTGATGCACTCAATCATAATTTAGAATATCACCTTTGCAGTGGAATTTACATCTCTTTCTTAGATCAGAATACCTTTCACACATAAGCTATATCTAGCATCAAATCTTAGGTCACACTTCTCCTTCAAGTCTTGCTCTTGTAATGAAGAGAAGAAGAAAGACATAGAAAAATAGTAACCGTGAGCTATAGGAGCTCAATAGCGTGTCGACCCCCTTACCAGGGGTTACACGAGAGAAGAAGGTAAGAAAAGGAAAAGGGAATGATCACTTGGATCCTTTGTTCAGCACTCTCAAACTATCATACCAATTTGACATTCACAATTATCATCACAAGCATACCAGTGATTCGTCCTATTCATATAAGCATATTTAACATCACATAACAACGCTCGAAACTACACGTCCATCGACACTCCTGACACTATCAGCGTCATTACTATCATCATATCCTTTATGGTATGACAGTCAAGATCTCCATATCAAACAAACTAAGACAATGATAGTGTGACACGACAGGTCCCCAATCCAAGTCTCATGCACTACTGCACTCAGTAGTTCACTCAAGACTTTGTTATACTTACCATCATATCAATCACACAGAAACGATAGATAATAAATACCCTCAACGTTATAATTATGCCCTTGATGACACTTATTCAATTTCATAAGTAAGCTCGCTTCAGCTTTAGCAAAAAGGACATCCGCGAAAGGGGATTAACCAAACCGGAGCCCAAGGTCTCTTGCGCTGAGATACCCTTATACCAAAACGACTTCTCAGGGACGATGAAAGAATGTCACCACCAAGTCATTATATAACACAAACGACAGACACAACGCTCTTTGTGTTTTATACCACGGAGTTATCTCACCAATTATATATTTACACTCCTTCCACACATTCACCCTCATTATACTAGCAAATAAAGCATAACATACACCATGTAACAACATTCCACAGCACTCAGAATTTAGCACACAAAGTGTTGTAGTCAGTATTTTATGTCAGCCACATTTAGTGACTACGTCCAAAGATTTCAAGGCATATTATTATACTCATGGTATAACAATACGCATCGCTACACACAATAAATCTAAACATTACCTTTTACGACAATTCTTCACATGCACATGCTCGGCTTCGTCCTTAAGTGACAATGAGCAGCGTCTCCAAGTCTTATAATATAATAGGATACGTGTATTAAGACACGCTCTTTTGAATGATTGTTCACGTTATGAAGTTAAGTATATTTGGTCGTACTTCTTGAAAAACTATCATAGTAGTATTATGTGGTGGTGCCAAGCTTTGAGAAAAGTCTTTGATATTTATTTTGATAGTCCATGATTATGATTTTATGTATTTATCATCATTAGAAGTGTTTGTGAACATTTGGAGTTGTTTCGAGGTCAAAATGGTTCATTCCAGGATTCTGTCCAACATGACCCTTCGACGCGTTTAAATCTATAATTTCTCGTATACAACTCGAAAACTTCTTTTAAAAAATTTTACATAAACTAGACTTCCTAATATTTCCATAGAATCATAGTTTTTATCATGAAACCTTACCAATAATAGAAATTTATTCGTTCAAGTTTATATTTTCAGGTAGATCAGATAATTTGACCTTGCTACACTAATCAGTACATAAATCCTTGAATACAACTCCAAATCTAGATTTTTAAACAGTTCTGGAAACTAAACTTCAAGGGATTTCTATTGATATCTTGTTTTCTAACTCTTTCTATGTAATTCGAGATCAAGTCACAAAGTTATCCCTGTAATCAGTTTTTATAAATTAACATATTTATACGTTTTGATTTATATCTTGAGATTCACAACTCCAAATCATGATCTATCAAATTTATTATAAACTAGACATGTTAGGATTCAACATAGTTTAAAATTGAAATTTATCGCAGAGCCTATGATTTTTCATAAAAATTCTAAATAAAATGATCACCTGCTCTTATTAATGATAAAGGATCCTCGTCGTCTTGTAACCATAACTTCTCCTCTTCTCCTAAAAAAAGGAGGGACTTGGCTTGAAGGATTTCAAGACCTGGAATTTAGCCTTGTTTTTCAAACAAGTATGGGCCATAGAGCATGAGAAGTAGAGATTATGGGTTAAGTGGATTCACACGTATTATCTGAAAAGAAGAGATATGTGGAGTTTTCCAAGGAAGACTTCGATTTCTTATACCTGGAACATGTTGTTGAAAGCGAGGGATTATGTGGTTGATGTTATGATGCACGTGGACGAAGATGAAGCTAAACATATCATAGAATCTCAGTCATTTTTAGTTAAATGCACATATAAGGTCATGTCGAAGCAAGGGATGAATACGTCATGGTGGAAGCTAAGTTAGGACAGTAAAATCCATCCCAAGCACTCTATGATGGTATGGCTTATTATGAAGAATAAACTTAGAACAAGGAGCTGGCTTTTGAGACATGGATTAGCGGATGATGATACATGTGTACTGTGTGGACAAGGGGAGGAAACATGTGATCATGTCTTCTATCTTTGTCCATATTCCCAGTAAGTTGTTCTGGAGGTCCTGAAGCAATTCCAGTTAAAGCATAAACCTGCTCCTTGGCATAACTGGATTCTATGGCTGAGCAAGGTTACAGAGGGAAAAACACTTAGAGCTAGCTTGCTAAGATGAGCCAACGCGATGATGGCTTATGAAATCTGAAGAGAACGTAATAGGAGGATTTTTGAAATGAAAACTGAATAGCCTAAAGCAATAGCTCGTTTGATTATCAGTAGCTGCCACACACAGGTCATAGCATAGGTTTCGTCTTGTTTTTATTCCTGATGTATTGATGTAATTGAACATGTATATGTTTAGAGAGCTTCAGTATGGCATATGCGCTGGTATGTTGGTTGTATTCCTAACCGGTACTATGTGAAGTGTTGATTCCATATTTCCTACATTGGGTATTACCCTTGTAGGCTTAGGATGAGGCATGAAAAATTAGATACTACTTTTAGGATAATTATGCGCATTGCATCATGCAATGAATTTTTTTTTTTCCCCTCCATTATGAGTTAATGAAAGAACCTTAACGCTTTTTCAAAATATATATATGTATATAATATTAATATATCCTATAAAATATATATCTTTCAACAAAGTTTTGTAAATCTTATCAAATTTTACGTAACTCTCAGTTTTTATTATTTTTACGAACTGACATTGATCAAATCTAATTATATTTATCCCGTGCGTAACTCCAACGGGTGCATTAACTAGTATTATTCTATTTGAAAATATTTTATTTATAAAATATCAAAATATTTGCTGTCTTTATTTTAGAGAGAATTATCATTTGGTCACTCTTTTTCATCTTACTTATCATTGGGTCATATCCTATTTTTTCAATTATCAATCAATCACCTAAAATCAAGAAATCCAACTTTGCCCTTATAACCAAAAAAGAAAATCTATAATTTACAATTGAATTACAATAATTACAAACAACATCCTAAAAATCCAAACCCTAACCCTAACCCTTCCTCTCTTTCAATGGCATCACCGTCATTGCTTTACCAGAGTTAGCAGTACACCGCCAGAGCCGACTGTATATCATCGGAGTTAACAGTATGCCCATCATCCAAGTCGACAATGCGCCAATCGGAGCCAATAGTACGTCGTCGTGGGTCGATATTACGTCCTCAGAGCCAATATATAGTACGTCGTCGAAGCCAACAGTACGTCACCGGAGCCAACGGTACACCCAAAGTCGAAGTCGACAGTGCATCTATTAAAAAGTGAAATATGCTGATAAAAATAGATTTATTTTTCTTCACATCACACAATTCTATTGACAATCGAACAGTGCTTCCAATCATACTTGTTGCCTCGCCAGCTTTCGTAGTTGCCTTTATCCCCGTAGCAAACAATGCGTAAGTATTTAAAACAGTACGCTTGTGATCACTATCGCCAAGCTTCATCTCTCATTGTCGATGCTATCGTAAATGACGTATAATTTCTGGAAGATAATCGAGAAGGATGTGGGATGATGGTGGAGATTTGATGGGGATACATGGTGGTCTTAGAAGATTCGATGAAAGGTATTAATAGTGTCGAGGGATCCGTTGATAGTGATAGTGATCGTTGAAGGGTGTCGGCACGACGAAGTTGTTTTGATCATGATTAAGATTGAGGTTGTTGATGAAGAGATTTTAGGATGAGATCAAATTGATTATTAAATGGTGAGATGATCGAAAACTTTCAAAGGAAAATGAAAGTTGAAAAGAAAAATGAACAATTACATCAGGGATGGCATCCAATTGTAGAAGGCAAATTGGAGAAAAAAAATTCTATGTTTTAAAAAAAGAACATAATGGAAATTAACGAAATATGGTTGAACAAATGATAAATAAGATCTAAAAACAAGACTAATGGGTAATTCATATTTTATTTTATATCACATCAATTCATCCCAGTATCTCATCCATCATTTTTTTTCTCACTCTTGTCACTCACATAATCCAAAGATTCAAAGAGCAATTTGATCATTTGTGATAAATACAACATACGTATATAAATTATCATGTCAAGTCAATCAATTACTTTCTCCGTTTCATAATAAAGGCAACACTTATCTAATTGAACCGTCTGTTACCGTATACCCCATTCAGTAATATTTTTGCCTAAAAAGTAACAAAATAATTACCATCTGTTACAGTATACTCACTATCTTTTCTCACGATTGCTACAATAAATCCCACTATCATTAAAATAAAAATTCATAAATTTGAATACATATATAAAGTCATGTACTCAATCAACTCGTTTTGTATATTATGGAACGAAAATAATACTCCCTCCAGCCCAAAATTGTTGTAATTCTTTGATCTGACACATGTGTCGATGCAAAGTTTTGACACGCTTGCAATAACAATTAAAAGTAATTTTTTGTAAATTTATCGTGAAAACGAGAGTAATATTCATACGTATAAAGTTGTGCCAATGACATTTTGGCAAGGTCTCTCGACTTTTTAATGGCGGTTGTCTTCGTCCCCCAGGCCTCCCCGAGAGATCTCATGAACTTAAGGTTTACTTCCTTGTTATTGAAGGTTTTTCCTAAAGTTTTGAGAATATTGATGAGAACATTAAACTTTTCATAAAAGCTTGTAAGGTTCCCATCTGCTCTCATCGAGACCTAGTCGTACTGCCGCATAAGAACATCCTTCTTATTTTCGTGGATCTCGTTTGTGCCCTCATTTCTCAGCAGTAATGCTTCCCATGCTTCTTTCACTATGTTGGTGTTGACTACAATCTCGAACATATCATCGTCCAGAGCCTTGTATATCTGGTTCTTGGCTTTTTTGTTTACCAATACCAGATCCCAGTCGTCTCTCGTCCACAGAGACTTAAGCTTGTCAACTTCTCTGGTGGATTTCATTGGATTTGACATTTTTGGATCATAAGGCCCATCTATAATAGTGTCATACATTCTTTCGTCAATGGAGTCCAGATGAGCTAGCATTCTAAGTTTCCAATGGTTGAATTTGTCGAAAGAGCAGGAAGGTGACTCTTCTCTATTTGGACACTTTAGTAGCTTTAGAGGAACCATGATTGAATCTTCACAAGAATAAACTGTTAGTAACTTCTTTGGAGACTGATATAAAAAGATGTGATCTTTTCTTCCCAATAACTATTAAGTCTGGAAAGATAGGCTCTGATACCAATTGAAAGTCTCGGAAATAACCTAGGCGGGGGGGGGGGGGGGGTGAATAAGTTATCTCAAAAAATTTCTAGACAGTACAGTAAAGTTGTGGGCTAGTCTGCACTGCCTGAGCCTGCTGTAGTACAGTTGAGACTTTATCTTTGTAAAGCTTGTTTCTTTGGACTTAAAGTTCTTTACTAACAATTCTAGGAATGATAATCAGTGTGGAAAAGTAAATGACATAGGATTTTTACACTAGTTCAGACATCTGCCACCAACAAGTAATAGAAGCTTCGTCCAATCTTCCCTTGGTCATGATCAGTGTAGTCAAGCCAAGAGGAGATTCACTAGTTCTTGTTTCTGGTTTACAAGATTGCCCCTTTACAACAAGATCTTACTTGCTAAGGGATGAAGAACCTAGATCTTGCAGTGCTCTGCTGCACTTGTTGTTCTTCACTTGCAGACTAGTGAACCTTCTTCACAAATCCTGAATCTTTAATTCAGCTCACACACAGCGATTTTTCAAGCCTTTTCTTCTTTTGAAAGCTCTCAAATAATGTTCAACTCTTCTCAAACTCGTCAACCTTGTTCTCTGTACTGTGAGTCCCTTTTTATAGGCCCAGGGAACTAGAACCCGTGACAGTACTATCTGATAGTGACAACTTTGTCCCCTACTGCAGTAGACTGACTTTGCTTCACTTTTTCTGATCCAGTACACATCACCTTTGTCTCAACTTCTCGTTCTTGACCCCTTCCTTGTTCCTTTCTATTCCAGCACAATTCATACTGCACCCAGCCTCATGCATTAGGTCTACTGCACGCTTTTGTTGCACAACCTTTACTGCAGTCCTCTGCTACAATCTCTATTGTCAGCCTCTATTCCCAGTCTCTGTTGCACCCTCGGCTGCATGAGCTCTGCTGCACAGCCTTCATATCCAGTTTTTCTGCAACTTTACTTGCATCAAGTACTGCAGCCAGTCTGCTGTACCTCAGCTCCCACTCAACAGCTTCCAGACCTCATCTGCTCAGCCTGCTAGTGTAGCTTCGTCTGCACCCAACACTGCACTCAGTTTTCTATAATCCAGCTTGCATACTTGGACTGTGATTGATCTTTGGTATGTAAATTTTAGTCCCTCTTGTACCACTTAGGTTGTCCGCACTCTACTGCACTTCTGTGGTAGTTTGCTGCACTCTGTGCCATGCTGCTCTGCTGTACCCAGCTGTACTCTTCTGCATCTGTAATCCTAGTCTGTAACTACCTAACTAACTGTTACATCCTAAGCATCTAATACATACATAATTTTTTCTTAAGTTTTTTTCATCAATTTCTATACAAGTGGAAGGATTATACATTCCTAACACGACGTGCATGCCATACTTCTCTCCCACGAATTCTTGTAAGGATCTTCCTTCAACAAGATGATCATTGCCAATGTCTCAAATCCTGCTCCCCCGTCGACCGCCAATCTTTTACAGAGCATCGCCTCCGACCCACGTCAATCACCATGATGTGTGCATAAACACACATCATTTCTTTATTCTAAACGTTAGTTTTGTTGCTCTTGTATTATGTATTTTATGTTTTTAGCGTCTTTTTGTCATGGAATGTTGATACTGCTGTGTTTTTATGTTTTTTCCAGATTGTCGCGAAGTTTGGAACAAAAATAAAAAAAAATGAAGAAAGATGAAGAAAATGGCAAAGTCATGAGCTCAAAGGCTGGATTTCATGATTTTTCATCGTTTCACGTGCTTCGAGAGTCAATACAGCAAAGTTTCACATCGATATGCTAGATTAGCATGTTTTGAAGTGATGTATAAGTTTTTAGAATTTTTGGCCGTCATTTAGTATTTTTTGTATTAGATTTAAGGTGAACAACACAGTGTCGCGACCAATATAGGCTGGTCGCGGGCAGGATACAACAGGTCGCGGGCGCGACGCCCTTATGTCGTGGGCGCGACAATAATTTTTTTAGCAAATATTCCGTTTTTTAACTCATCGCGGACGTGACTTCCTGGGTCGAGGCTGCGAGTCCTTGACGCAAAACACCTGTTTTCAGCCGTCAGATTGATTTGGTCTCGGCCTATGCCTATAAATACGTGCCCTAGGGTTCTTCTAATCAGAATACAGAGGAGAGAGAGCTCAGAAACATCGGAGACGATAAAAAAAGGTGGAGACGCGAAGAGGAGAAGCCTTGGAGGGTATTTCAAGGAGATTTGATCCGTAACTCATTGTATAGCTTCGAACATTAATTTGGAATGCGTCGTGTGCTGTAAAACCTTCGTTCTCAGTTACTTAATCTCTGCAAAAAAAAAAAAATTTCATTGCTATGTTTCATTCCATGCTTTGTTTGATGCATATGAGTGAGTAGTTCATAAGTAGGGATGTGTTAATAAGTTTTGATGACCTTGGATCATGAGATGATAAGTATATGATTAGAACCAGAGATGCTAATGATGAATATATTGCATGAAACCTGTTAGAAACACTATATAACTTATGTTTATCAGATTGATCACCTAATATATATAGTTTAGAGCTATAAATCGCGCTAAGTGGTTTTTTGTAGTAGCGAATTGATATAATATGATTTAAGTTAATTATCATATATAATCAATGGTTTCATATGCATGTTACATGATTAATTTAAGCTAATTGCTATGATTGTTATGAGTGGTAGTTCCATGTTATGATTCAACTCTTTTGATTAAACCATGTTTGAGCTAATTGAAATGGTTTTAATCTATTGAGTTA
>JAOVYX010000287.1:0-42479 GCA_035668315.1 Drosera spatulata
TTCGCAGCTTCGGGTAAGTCTATCTCTTGAGCCTTTGTTTAAAATTATTAATTCTGATCTTATTCGTTGGATAAAAGGCCAACACTCAGATGCCTGAGTCGCAGATGGATAACTCGATAGATCCCGAGGTTACACAGACACAGTCTCAGGCCATGGCTGATCGAGCATTCCTGGAGGTGTCCCGCATCGACAAGGGGAGGGTCTACGACAAGGGGAGGTTACACAAACTATCTTGTAGTGTTCATCTCCTATGCGAATAGACAGGGCCGGAGCTACCCTGCGGTCAAACGTAGAAAGTCATCAACACTTTGGACACATGCCACATGGTAACTAGTATTGCTTTAGTCTAAATCATCTACAGTTGATTTCAACAGTAGCTAATTTTGCTTTAATTTAGATCAAATGTTTTTTATACAATGAGATATCAATCTATCAAATATGAAAATCAGTGGTATCAATTGCAATTTGTTTCTTCTGTCTCCACCCCCCACCACAGTTTTGTTATCTTTGGGCTTTTTGTTTTTTTTCTACTAGTTAGTTTTTTCACTTGAAAAGTTTTCATACCGTGTTCTCCTTCACTAAGAAAATGTTTCGACTCTGCCCCCTGCAAAGTAACAAATATATATAGGCATATAATTATCTTATAGTCTTCTCTAGTTCATTTCCTGCTGGTGTGCGAATGCAATCGATAAGAAATTGAATTCTTACATCAGCAGTTTGCTGCTTAGCAATATCCTTGTCGTAAGATAGAGGCATCAATTTTTAGGGATTCAGGGGAGAGTCCAAGAGGAAAGTCCAATACCTAAACTACACCTAAACAGAATACACATATGAATTGGGCCAACTTTTAACCCAAAAACTTGAGCTGCTAGGCTATTGATAGTTCACATATATATTCTATTCTTTTTCTTTCTTTATGATTTATATGGATAGCAACTCAACTCATCACATATCCCAATAATCTCCCCCTTATGTGTGAGTCCATTCACATGACTCAACTCCCTCTTGAGCCCGAATCCATGGATCCATCATATCCACCATCTTCTTTGGGCCATTACATGCTTGGAATTTTCACCACACTTTGTTGTGGACTTTTTCACCGTGTTGGAGATGACATGTATTTTCATCAATCCTTTTGAGGGCCTAAAGGTATAGACTTTTCACCAAGCCCATGCATTATCTAGCCCTAACTGCACTCCAAGCCTTACTGTCTGTTCCCTCTTGTTTCGGAGTGACGAACACAATGAGTCTTATTGCCTCCTGAGCACTTTGGTCTTTCTCACTTGACCCAACGAACCATGAGGTCTGATACCAGTAGTAGGAATTCAGGGAAAGAGCCCTAGAGGAGAGTCCAACATCCAAACTGAGCCTGAACAGAATATACATGTGAACTGGGCTCAATTATTAACCCAAAAGTGTAAGCTGATAGGTTATAGCAGTTCACATATGTATTATATTCTTTCTCTTTCTCCACGATCCATATGGATAGCAACTCAACTCACCACATATCTCCAAAAATATATGTTGAGTATGTGGTCCTGAATCGATGAATTAGAGGAGATCTAGTTGGTGAGCATGGCCGTGCATGGTGCTTTTGCTGAGTTCTCGAAGCACGGGCAAAGGGAAGCCGTGTTTGCCCTGACACGACCGTGCGGCCTTTTACATGATGGCGTCCTATGTTTCTCTGAGATTTTTGATTTAGTCTGTTTAAATCTTTTTTCTTTTGGGTTAATCAGATTTAGAGGAATTAGGATTTTTTTTATGGGTCTATAAATGGCTCTTGTAATCAATAATCTCTGAATAAGTTTTTTTTTCTCAATAACGGATCTCGTCGACAACCTTAAATTTTTCTTCGCCTTGAGGGTTTTCCTACGTAATCTTGGTGTTGATTCTCCTTTACTGCTTAATTATTATGTGAATCGATCCTAACAAGTGGTATCAGAGCGATCAGGTTGATTAATCACATAAAGTGAGAAAATGATTAGAAACCCTAAGCAATTTAAGAAGGTAATTGATTGAATTTGGGTTTGACGAGATTGGGGATTGTCGTGGATCATCTTCGGTATCAAATTCGATGATCAAAGGCCCAACTTTGTCGTTCTCTGATCAAGTGGGAGCGATGACATAAAAAGATAGGAAGATTATGATCGATAAGTTCGTCGGGACGAACTTAGGATTTTGAAAGATGCAGATGGAAGACTATCTTTAGCAGAAGGACCTTTATCTACCATTGGAAGGTAAGAAGGGTAAGCCTGCTTATTAGGATCAGAAGAAGTGGGAGCTATTAGATTGTAATACTTTCGGTATGATTCGACTCTCATTGTCATCGATGGTAGCCTTCAACATCTCCATAGAGAAGACCATCAAAAGTTTGATAAGGAGTAACATGACGTATGTAAGGGCATGGTTCGGTCATTTAGTGATGATCAAGCTTTGGTTTTGTCATGTCAATCCAAGTGCGACTCTTGAATTTTGGATTCTGATGCTGTGTGTCTTGCTATTTTAAATAGGATTTTGTTTGATAAGTTTGAGTCTTGTGGAGGTTTGTTGTTAATGGGTAATGGTGCAGTTTGTGATGTTGCTAGAATTAGTTCTGTCAAAGTAAAGATGTTTAACGATGATCGTACCCTTCGGGATGTTCAGTATGTCCCAGGTTTGAGAAGAAATCTAATATCGGTGGATCGACTTGTATTCAGAAACTACAACGTATTACTTCGAGAAAAAGACATGAGAGTTATTAAAGGTGCATTGGTGATATAAAGGCTCGAAATGTAAATAATCAGTTTGTGTTAGTCGGTGAAAGTAGTGGAGTAGCTATTCCGTTGAGTAGGAGTTTAGAACTGTCGAGTTCTTGCAAGGGTAGGATGCAGAAGTGTGTGAGTTTCGTGAAAGTGCTTATAGAGGATCCCAAAATCAAGAGTGATCGCGAGATTGTGAAGATGAGAACAGCTGTGAAAGGGTTGTATAATAGAGGCTACCGAGGCACGATTCAATGAGTGGCCCTAATACTTGTGTTGCTGATAAGTTGCATGGTAGGGATCAGTAGTTGTTTGTGAGGTCAAGGAACTTTGTGTGGAAGTGGAAGATGTTGTCAGCTTCAGCAGTTTCTATCACTTGTGTTGCTACATGAGGTTAGCATGGGGTCGTCGATGAGTGTTATGTTCAGTTGATGGTTTGGGCATTACTCCTAAGTGAGAGATTTGTTGAGTATGTGGTCCTGATTCGGTGAATTGGAGGGGATCGAGTTGGAGCATAGCCGTGCATGATGCTTTTGCTGAGTTCTTGAAGTACGGGCAAAGGGAAGCCGTGTCTGTCCTTACACGGCCCGTGCGGCCTTTTGCGATATATCGTGCTGTGTTTCTCCGAGATTTTAGATTTAATCTATTTAAATCTTTTTTTTTTTTGGGCCAATCAGATTTAAAAAAATTAGGGTCATTTTGTGGATCTATAAATAACCCTTATAACCAACAATCTCTGTATCATTTTTTTCTCTCAATAGTGGATCTCGTCGACGCCGTGAGTTTTTTTTTCCCTTGAGAATTTTTCCACATAATCTTGGTATCGATTTTCCTTTATTACTTAATCGTTGTATGAATCGATCCTAACACAACTATCAAATATCTGGATTGCATTAGTTGCAAAAAAGTAGCATTTAGTAAGTATGTTCAACTCATTATAGTTTAACGGTCGATTCAACTCATTATAGTTTAGTAGATACTAGCAAGAACTCACTTCCGTCCATTTCAAAAAGGAAAATGCAGTTAACCTCTTAAGGATTTCAACATGTGACGATTGACCTGTCATTTTGTTTAGCTACTTTTGTTATATCATGGTGTGTAATGCTTTATAAATGTAACAAATGAAAAGGATGAGAATGAAGGGGGATGAAGGAGGACGAGAATGGAGAGGATAGGACGCGTGCGTTGGTAGCATGTGTACATGGACAAGGGAGTAGTATTTGTTTTTGCAGAACTTTGTTTCACTTTTCTCCTTTTTCTTTTATGATGACAAGTGTAATTACTTAAAAATGTAAAGAAATTTTGGTACTTCACTGTTCCAATAAACCGTGCTGTACCGTTCTCTCTTAGGAGTTGGATCCTTTGTATTTGGGGCACCAAGAGCACAAGTGCTGTTTTTTTTTTTTGTAATTAAAAAATCTGAAAAAATAATTTAAAATCCTATTAAGAAAATATCAATCCTAAAAAATAAAATTTAAAAATGTTTTAATAAAAATAATCATATAAAAAATTCAAAAAATTCTCCTTTGGTACATTTTTTACAAAATAATTCTCAATTCATATAACCCAGGAAAATATTTTCCATTTCATACAACTCTCATCTCCCTTCCTAAATTTCTCAATCTCCTAATTGCACCACCATCACCGTCGATCTCGATCACGTCCCTTTCTTCTTCGTCGGCGCTCGATCGAGGAATCGAATCATCGATTGAAATAACTAGTACAGAGCTCTGATTCGATTATCGATTTTGAGTTTTGGATCGAGGGAGTGTGGGATTCTGCGGCTCTTTGATCTTACAAGTTCATAAGAATAGCTGCCGGAAGTCGAAACTTGGATGGCTTGCAACATGGTTCGAGAAGGAGTTTAGATAAAGAAAGAGATACTAATTCATTTGATAACGATGATTACCAATTATCTCAGTATGTATAATTTTGTGATTTGTGTGAAGAAATTGATTTCAAAGACTGTGGATTTGGTTTTGTATCTTGCAATTTTATTTTCGTTGTTGGTTTCTTTTTTAACAATCTTTCTGAGAAAATTGAACTGACGTACTGTTTCATTTGTACTCACGCATTGTTTGAGACGCACGGTTTATAATGAAACGGTGCGCCAGTTTAATTTTTTTATTTTTTGTTTAAAATAGAAATTCATGTTTTTGTTCAATTTTATGGATATCATGTTATAAAGTTTCGTTTATGTATTTGTATATTTTTTTTTACAAAAAGAAACAAAAGACGTACTATTTTTTAATAGTGTGCACTATGCGACTATTTTGTGGAAACAATGGGGCTGGGTATTTTTATGATGTAAACAAATTCAAACGTGTTGTTTTTGGTTTGCCTATATAATTTGTTCCTGTGTTTTGATGTTGAATTTTAGTTTATCCTTGATTTCTTTTGATCATGCTAGTAAGTCTCATATTATCAAATTTTCCATATCGATTAAAGGTGTGTCATGTTTTTGATCATGCTGAAAACTTATGAAAAGGATTTTTGATCGTGCGACTGTGGGTTTGGGGTTCAATAACTTGAAATTATATTGAAAGGAAATTTTTTTCCGGCTTGTTTGAATAAAACAGTATGTTTCATGAGATTGTTGAGTTGAATCGAATTTCATTCTCGATTTGAATTCGATAGTCAATTTGAGTTGGTTTTAGGTTTCAATTGGAATTGAAATGATTTTCGATAGCGTGTTTTTCGTGGAATGATTTCGGTCATGGGTTTGGATGGTTTTGATTTGATAACGGAATTTATAGTGAATGAAAATTATTTTTTTATGTTATATATTTTGGATTTCTTTTTTGTATATTCTGAGAATTCACCCTAAAAAATCACACCTATAGAACATCCAATAAAATTTTTTTTAATCCATCAAACAAACCTGAACCATTGGATGAAAATCCAACGGTCCAGATCTTGGTGTTGGTGTCGCAACGACAGGGGATACAAATCCTCTCTCTTGATAATATTGGGGGGTTATTAGCTGATGTCATGATTGATGTGATGGAAGAGCGGTCTCATATTCCCTCCGTCTCATTAATTTTATAATTTCTTGATTTTATATGTTTATCGATATAAAAGATGACACGCGTGCAACGACGATCAAACGTAATTTTTTTATAAATTTATCATAAAATATCAATGGTTGTATAAATTATGCACTTCAACCTAATACATATTGTGAGATGATCAAACGTGATTTGATATGAAAACGAGACTTATATTCATACGTATAGAATAATATAAAATACGTACATGTTGTAAAATATGTGGGACGGAGGGAATATATCTTATGTCGAATATTATATTCCTCTGTTCCAAAAAGATTGCACTCCTTGTACACATAAGTCAAAAAAAGATGATGACACTACGAATGATACGCGGGACGAACAAACGATATTTTTTTTATTTTTTTTATAAATTTATCGTAAAAAATAAAAATAATATATATCATGGACTATAATCTTGGGATAATACCATATAGTTTATTATTAAGTAATATATCAAAAATTAAATAAATAATATAATTATTATATAACGTTGTAACTAGGACGAAGGGAGTAGTTGATGTCGACTTCATAGTTGAAATAAATGGTTTTCATTGAATCTTAGAGCATAAATAAATAAGCAATGACATACAAACGTGGGGGCTCAGCCAATATACTTGGACTAATTATATGTTCCCATGAAAAAGTGAACAAAGCTTTAGTTCAGTTTCCCAACAAAACAAGGCACTGTGCTATCACTATCAGACAGAATACCGTATGATTTATAAGTCTATGTTCATTAATGATATAAGATTTAGTAATGGGAAACGGTGACCTTTAGATCTTTGGAGTCAAACATTAACAATACAACGTACCCCGAATTTTTATGCAGGGTTTTCTTAAAAAATTTCTTTCTAGTTAATTTATTATTCGTGTATTTTACAAAGAATTAATGTCAAACATTTTGACTAGAGATTTGAATCGTAGAACTACGTATAGCAAAGAGAGCAATCAACACTATCAATTTTATAAATTGGAATAGTCTGTCTTGTAGCTGGTTTTTTCAATCAAATAAATATAATAAAATGATATTCTTTGTAATGCCCTCCCCAAAAATATGTGTTGACTTACACAGAATGAGTATTTACAATTTGGCCCATAAGTTAATGCATTGGTCACTGATAGCTCATATTTGAGACTTCACATACAGATGAAGCAGACCGGCATTACTTTATTATATTCTGAGCACCAACGAGAGGAAAAACTTTACATGATTTGTTGGACTTAAAAGATGACATCTTTATGTTAAGCATTCCATTGTATACTTGCTTTAACCATCATTTGTACGAAGCACGTATATGATATGTGAAACTCATATATCGAAACTCGCAACAAAACACAACTTATTACTAATCAACCAGATAAAGTTTTAGATGGAGCATCTTACTGTACTTGTTATGTTCAATATTTTCCATCAAAACATGAAAATGAATCTATATTGGGCACATCAACAACTTTTCTCTTCTCATGAAAAGGAAAACAAAATCAAAATCAAAATCAAAATCAAAATCATTCACTTTCTTATCCTTATCATCCCTCCTTACATTTCTTTTTTCTTCTTTTCTGCACAAATCCGAAATTCTCGAAGACGAAATTGTGCAAGGAGATGGAAAAAATTCAAAATGATCTCAACTCAAAACATAATTTATTCCCTATATATGCATAATCTAATATCAAAACAAATTCTCACCGTCTTCAAATTCCCTCATTCCTAATCTCCTAGATCCAATGACAACGACATCACACCATTTCTCAAATAACATCCTTTGAGACCTTTCTCCAATTCTATTCACATAGTCAAATGATCAATCAACGATATCCCAACCACAATAAATGAAAGAAAAATATCCCCCACTTTTATATTCTAAGTGTTTGTCCCATTACTATCTTGACAAAGATCATCATCATCTAGACATCAACTTGCCTCTTTGTTGACATTGAATAAAACTCGAACCAAAATTCAAGACTTGGCCTTTTCTACAAAACCTGATCAATCTCAAATCATCACACACCCTTTTGAGACTTATAAGTAAAAGTGTGACCATATTTTTCAGAAGTACTTTACCCACCAAACTTGGGAAAAGTTCTCATAGCGAAGGGAAATTTGGTGTTTTGAGCAAAGGTTAGAGATTGTAAGTAGAGGTGGTGGTGGTTGTGGTGGTGGTGGGAGATGGCAGGCGGTTCGTTTCATCCGACGGGTGTGGCGAAGGAGAGAGCGGAGCAGTACCAAGGGAGGGTAACGCCCTATGTGATCATTGCTTGTATTGTTGCAGCTGTTGGTGGTTCACTCTTTGGCTATGACATTGGTATCTCAGGTATATAGTGCTGAATTTCTAACTTGTTTGTATCCATAATGTAATAGGTTTGTTTTAAGAGCAATTGCGTAAGGATGTCTTGATCATAAGGGCTCTATTAGATAGATTTGCATTGAAGTTTTGTATCCAAATCCTGTGTTTTTTTCTTTTGGATAAAGTCCTGTGGTAATTCATGGGAGGGTTTGGTATAGAATCCTGATTTCTTCAGACTATCTATGGTGATTTTTTGTATAACAAGCTGGATGAGCTCAAACCAAGGATTGTAACAGAAGCATGATCCATATTTCCTGATAGCAAGTTATCAGATTCAGAAAACTCATAACATGAAGTATACATGATGCTCCGACAGAAAGTCAGTCAGTATAATTCGGCAGGATAGAATCGAACTTGTCGATCATGTGCTCTTGTCTTATAAATTCCATTCTTGGACTTGTTTTTCGATATGATCGGTCAAGAGTCAAGACCAATGAATTATAGAACTGAATGTCGATTTTTGGTCTCTATATTAAGCTGCAAAAATAAATAGAGAAGAATGATGTCTGTGCGTCATACTCTGGTCCTTGAATTGTTGCAACCATAAACTTCTAGTTGTTGATGTTTTGGTCTGATCCGGCACGTAACAGGTGGAGTGACGTCGATGGATGGATTTCTCGAGAAGTTCTTTCACACAGTCTATGAAAAGAAACAGCACGCGCACGAGAACAACTACTGCAAGTTCAATGACCAAGGCCTTGCAACATTTACATCTTCCCTTTACTTTGCTGGATTGGTTTCCACCTTGGTGGCGTCTCCCATAACAAGGATTTATGGAAGGAAGATGAGCATAATCACGGGCGGAATCAGCTTCCTCATCGGGGCCACGCTTAATGCTTCTGCTCAAGACCTGGCGATGCTTCTTATTGGTCGAATCATGCTTGGCTTTGGCATTGGATTTGGAAATCAGGTTCGGATTTCCCTCAAAACCAAACTCTAGACAATTTTTGTACCACTTCTTTTAGAGTGCAGGAAAACTATAGCTGCTGCACGACGCAAAGTTATGGAGTAGCAAATACGAAAACATTTTCCTGATATACATATGTTGAAAAGCGTCTAATAGATGTACTCAGTCTAGAAGATTGTTACCTATCGGTATTCGAAGTTCGAACATTGACCTCCAAGATAACAACTGAAAAGCACTAGCAGGACCAATGACATGCACCTTTCCTCACTTCCTATTTTCCTTCTACAATGTTATAAAGCATAACTAAAACAATGTCTCGTTATGTTCCTAGGCAGTTCCACTATACTTGTCAGAGATGGCGCCATCAAAAATCCGAGGAGCCTTGAACATAATGTTTCAGCTAGCGACAACACTAGGAATCTTCACAGCAAACATGATCAATTACGGGACATCAAAGCTCGAGCCATGGGGATGGAGACTATCACTTGGTCTCGCTGCTGTGCCTGCAACTCTTATGACAGTCGGAGGCTTACTTGTCCCCGAGACACCAAACAGCCTCATCGAGAGAGGAAAAACTGAGGAAGGGCGAAGAGTTCTTGAAAAGATTAGAGGGACGGAGAATGTTACTGCGGAGTTGCAGGACATCATTGATGCGAGCGAGTTTGCGAAAGCTATCAAGCACCCTTTTAGGAACATCCTCGAGAGGAGGAACAGACCTCAGCTCGTGATGGCTTTCTTCATGCCGACATTTCAGATACTTACGGGAATCAACTCAATCCTGTTTTATGCTCCTGTACTCTTCCAAAGTATGGGTTTTGGGAGAAATGCTTCTCTCTATTCCTCGGCCTTGACCGGTGCTGTACTCTGTGGATCAACATTTATCTCTATAGCGACGGTTGACAGATTGGGTCGGAGAGCTCTGCTTATAAGTGGAGGGATTCAGATGGTTGTATGCCAGGTTATTGCTTCAGATATCTAGATTAATGCACTCTTTTTTATTCTTTGTAGTAAAGATAAAGCCCCTAATTAATTTCAAATCAGCATCTGCGGAATAATCTATCCCATTGTATCTTGATGGATGAATATCTTGGAGATTTATGCGCCACACTACTGAACTCGTTCATTCAGAGGAAGGTGCTTTAGCATTCATTTTATGACCAATGAGGCTGAGAAGGATTCGGCACCTTCATGCTAGTTTAACCGTAACATGAGAACCCATATTCTCTATTCTTCTGATATTGCAATCTAAGCTTTCTATTTCATGTCCTCTTTCGCGATGCTGGTGTTCTAGGTTAAGTTGAAAATAAACTAAGCCAAAGGATGTGCTCAACCTACTCTTTATCTATTATTGTTATAATAATTTTCTGCAGTGAAGCTGACCTCACTGTGTAACTGTGAACATGAAACAGGTCATTGTCGCAATAATCTTGGGAGTCAAATTCGGCGACGAGGGAGAACTCTCAAAAGCCTACTCGGTTATTGTGGTGATTGTGATATGCCTCTTCGTCGTAGCTTTTGGATGGTCATGGGGGCCTCTAGGCTGGACAGTACCGAGCGAGATATTCCCACTTGAAACGCGGTCTGCGGGACAAAGCATCACGGTTGCTGTGAACCTCTTCTTCACTTTCGTGATAGCACAATCTTTCCTTTCCCTTCTTTGCGGCCTCAAGTACGGCATATTCTTGTTCTTTGCGTCGTGGATCACTATCATGACCATCTTCGTATACTTCTTCTTGCCTGAGACAAAAGGAGTTCCCATTGAAGAGATGATCCTCCTGTGGCGAAAGCACTGGTTTTGGAAGAAGATCGTGCCTGAAGTCGAGATCGACGAAAGTTATAGCAGAACAAACCATGGAATGGATAGAGATGGCGCTTAGCTGCATAGGCGAAAGATTCACGAGGATATTACTGTAAGGGTATTCGCTCGATTCCAGCGAATGTGCTAGAATGTCTTATTTGTCACACACTTCACAGCGGGCGAGCAAAGATGCCAAAGAGACAATCGAAAACACAATGCTGAACATTCAAGCGATACAAATATTCAAAATTTTCTAGGACCTCTACAGTACTTCGTTGCCAAGTGATCTGCTATTATTATTGGAGAACAAGATACACCAACCCACGCTTGTGAGTCATGGAAAATTGGAGGACAAGATAGCATACATAAAATTTATCATCACCTGAGGTCCTGAGTGGTGTACATGTTAAGACTTGCGTCCATTGCGACGTAATTGTCTCCAATTCCCTCATCTCATATAAACGTTGTTATTTTTCACAAGATGTTGGCATAGCAAAGGAAAGGCCAGAATGATGACCCTAAGAAATACGCCTATAACAGTAAAACTATTTCTCATTTTATTCATCATTGAACCCACTTACAAGTTCATTCAGCTGTACATGTCACTCTAAAAGAATGCAACACAATAGGGGAACTCTAAAAACATTCCAAACTTGACTCCAACATTTCGTGATCATCATACTCGACCTCAAACGGTATAGTGCTGTTGGATGGTATCAATGTCCAGGCCTTTCATCTTCACCACTGATTCAACGTGCCCTTTGCGCGTGTGAAGCTCCCTCAACCTGCATTTCATACGATATATGATTCGCTTATAAGACTAAAAATCCTAGCGTAGCATCAATAGCTCGTTCCTAAACATGATAGGTAAAAGCCAGGATTCTCATTGCCCTTGACATGGGAATCAATAATCGTCATCCTTTGGATTTCCACAGACAAAATCCGTTAATATTGACTACTCACAAAATTCACAGTACTCGGACTCATTTACCAAGAACACCAAGATATCATCTGAACCGTTAGGCCTTAGTGGCTACAATTAACCACCCAAAGTGACCAAATCTCTTTTTATTCGCATGGTTTGATCTGTTAGGCTTACCTTGCCATTTCAGCACGCGTTCTTGCCTGCTCAGCGATCTCAGACAACTCGTGCTTGTGTTTGCCAACTGCCTTGTTGTCTGTGCTTAGACCATGAAGAGTACGTTGTGCCACAACCCACTGTGCCTCCCTCTCCCCGTTACCATAATCCTTCTTAGTGGTGAAAGCAGTCTGCATAGCGCACAGTTGTTGATCAATGTACTATAATTTTCTACAGTAGTTAGGTGAAAATTAAGGAAAGTTTAAGAAGTGAAGTAGTAGGAGCTGGATGTCACGGACGGGTTAATTTATGGGGTTCGATTTGAAGAATTGTCTAGAATTTTTCACATTTTTCTAAATAATTTTATATTTTTCTAGAATTTTCTTGAGTACTCTAGGGTTCTCCGGAATTCTCTAAAAATTCCTAGAGTTCGGAAGAGTTCTCTAAAGAATTCTTGTATATATATAGGGATGATGCCTTTTGCCCAAACCATCCCAAGACATCCCATTCTTGTAAACTCTCAAAGTTTTGAAAGCTCTCAAGTGTTCTCAATACAAGCTTATTTTCAAGTCCAAACTCTCTTGTGTTCTTAAATATCATCCTTGGGTGACTAGTAAGGCTGAACTCAAGCGAAGGACGGAGTAGTTTGAGTGCCGCACGGGTAGCGAAAATCTATCCCCGTGACAAGTGGTATCAGAGCCTTGGTTCGTACGAGAGATGGATTCAAGCATTGTAACCGAGCACGGAGAGGAGATGACCATCATGAATATCACCATGCGTAAGGAAAGGGACAAATCGAAGGATGTCCGCGCGACCATGGAGTCACGACACTCGCGGGTGGAAGAGATCATGGCTAAGATGACGGATCGGTTAGAGGAAGATGTGCCTAACAACGATATTATAGAGGCTCGAGAGGAATGCCTCAGGGGTGTGTTGCAAGGTGCTCTAGACTCATGCTTGGACACTCTTCGCATGGAGTTCCGACCGCAGATGGACGAGGTACATGCGGTGATGACCATTCTCCAAGACCACTTTTCAAGAGGAGATGAGGGTGTTGAGGGAAGAAACATCGCTATGCAAGACGACCATAGCGAATTGTGGAGCAAGGTTTGGGAAGATGGCGCGGTTCGAGCCCCATAAATCAAAGCTGTTTTTGGGAAAACGCGATGCTAAGGAGGTCGACACCTTCTTTTTCATCATGGAACGATACTTTAATCTCTTGGGCATAAAAGATTAAGAGGAGAAGATCAAGGCTGCATCTATGTTCCTCTCGGACACGACGACTATGTGGTGGCGTCGTCGTTACAGTGACGTTCAAGCGAGAACGTTCACCATAGAGAAGTGGGATGATTGCAAGAAGGATCTCAAACTCCACTTCTATCCGGAGAATGCCCAACATGAAGTCAAGAGACAACTGCGAAAGTTGAGGCAAACGAGCACGATTCGAGAATATTTGAAGGATTTCACGGAGTTGCTCTTCCAAATCAACGACATGTCCGAGGAAGACAAACTCATATACTTCGAGGATGAACTTCAACCGTGGGCACAACAAGAGTTACAACCGCGTGCTGTCCAAACTCTTATGGCAACCATGACGACGTCGGAGTCCTTCATCGAATTCCAGAGGAGCGAGTCTCCAAGGATAGGGAGTCGAGTGATTCCGAGAAAGGTGGAGGAGAGAACCACGAAGGGATCAAGCCGACTTCGAGTTTCGCTAGCAAGAGTGACTCGAAGAAAGAAGAGCAAAGAGGGTGGAAAAAGAGCAGCTCCAAGGACACAGTGAAGTCCAAGGGCGAGGTAAAGTGTTTTTTATGCGATGACCCTCACTTAATTCGGGGATGTCCGAAGAAGAATGCTCTCACGGCTATGGTTGCTCGGGTGGAGGAGGAACCCGTGCAAGAGATTGGATCTTTGAGGATCCTTAACGCGATGAAGACCACGGAGGAGAAGTCTTCATCGAGGATCCTTAATACGGTGAAGACCACGGAGAAGAAGTCTTCATCGAATGAGTTGATGTACGTCGATGCGATGATCGGATCGTACACAACTCATGTCTTGATTGATACTTGGGCAACTCACAGTATTGTCTCGCGGGGAGAGGCAAAACGACTTGGACTTCGAGTCGACAAAGAGCAAGGCATGCTCAAGAAGGTGAACTCGTAATCTGAATCAATCGTGGCATGGCCCGTGGCGTGCGGTTTCGCATTGACGATTGGAAGGGATCGGTGAATCTCACGGTCGTTCCCATTGACGACTATCCTTTGGTGTTTGGAATCGACTTCATCGAGGGTGTGAAGGCGATACCAATCTCTTTCGCTAATGTCTTGCACATGGTGAAAGACGATGGAGTTTGTGTGGTTCCGATGATACGACGAATGAAGAAGGCTCAAACAAAGATGATCTCAACCACGCAAGTTTCTAAGGGAATTAAAAGTGTGGAACCTACTCACTTGAAGGGAGGTGAGATCTCTCACATGACAAAGGAGGTGGCAAAGAAGATCTCATAAGTCTTGTCGAAGGAACACGGGAAGGAACTCCCACCAAAACAGCAAGATGGGTGCTCGAAGGTTTATCGCGACGACTTAAGGAAGGGATCGAGTCATACGAGAGCGTCGCGACAAGGACGTTCGCGACATAGGTGGAGGAGTATGTTACGGACGGGTTAATTTATGGGGTTCCCTTTGAAGAATTGTCTATAATTCTCCACATTTCTTTAGGCAATTTCATACTTTTTTAGAGTTTTCTTGAGTACTCTAGGGTTGTGCGGAATTCTCTAGAATTTCCTAGAGTTAGGAAGAGTTCTCTAAAGAATTCTTATACATAGGAGAAGGAGAAGAGTCTAGAAGACCCTTGTAAATACTTAGGAGGAAAAGAGTATGGAAGAGTTTAGATGTTTAGAACTCTCCATGAGAATGTATATATAGGGATGGGCCTTTTGGGCAAACCATCCCAAGACATCCCATTCTTGTAAACTCTCAAAGTTTTATAAACTCTCAAGTGTTTGTCAATACAAGCTTATTTTCAAGTCCAAACTCTCTTGTTTTCTTAAACATTGTCTTTGGATGACGAGTAAGACTGAACTCAAACGAAAAAGGGAGTAGTTTGAGTGCCACACGGATAACGATAAACATGGAACCACCTTGCTCTCAAAGAGGTTATCCCATGCCTTTCCACTAAGTGAATAGCGTGCTATGAACTTGAGGATATCGAGTGGAATGTAAGTGACAATGCTGTGGAGCCAAATGACTCCCGCCCATCCCCATCCAATGCCAGCAACGTGAGCGAATCCCCAGTTTGCATATACAGCAATGAGGGTCGCCACCTGAAACACGCAGTGGAATTTAATTCAACAACCCAGACATGCTACTGTCCTTGCCCAACGGGACCATAAAGCTTAGAGGACGATGATCCAAGCACAAAAGGTCGAATCTTATGGATACTAACCAATTGAGCAGCAAGGAAGGCGAAAAGAAGCAACAAGCCAGGGACCTCGACAAATGACCAGCTCCTTGATCGAGTCACAAAGATGAGTGCCTGACTGATGATGCTCACTTGAAGGTAGAGTGCTGAATTCAGCTCACGATGGTTCTCCCCAATGTGTCTCACACCAAAATTACTGTGCAAATCATCATGGAATTGTTAACGTGGTAAGGGTCTTCACTCTCTTGGCCATCAAAGTTAAATTTATGTATTTGGGGCCGAAATGTAACACTGCTGATTAGAAAACAATACTCATTGTGAAGTAGTCAGTCTTATACGCAATCCAGAAGAAGACAGCAATAATAATAGCCATGTAGGTACCGAGGATGACGCCGGTGGCAAAGATTTCCTTGAGCTTCCAAGAGTCGGGCAAAGGAGATGGCTTAACCCTATCCTTGGAGATGGTCATGATGGTGCCGTCATTCAAGATGGCAATGATCAAGACCATGAAGGGGGAGAAATCAAATTGCCAGATCAAAGCGATGAGTAGGAAGCCAAGAACAATACGAATGGTGATTGACACGGCATATATGGTGTAGTTCTTCATCCTCTGGAAGATCGCTCTGCTAGTCAACACCGCACTGACAATCACGCTCAGACCCGGCTCAGTCAACACGATGTCCGAAGCACTCCTGGCTGCATCAGTTGCATCAGCAACTGCTATTCCAATATCTGCTTTTTTAAGCGCTGGGGCATCATTCACACCATCTCCGGTCATACCGCAGATGTGCTTTCTTTCTTGCAGCTTCTTGACTATCTCGTACTAGTGCTCTGCAGGAAACGACACACCATATTATTCATCAATAAGATAGGCACTAACTAACTAAATTGGCTGCTGGAATTAAATGATTTACTCCTTGAATCCTGTACTGTATGCGAGAGCCACTTCGACTATGTTAAGTTCTAAGATATCAGCATACTGAACCCTCGCCATATAACCAGACACCAGGATACATCTGGATGAGGTCATCATACTTGCAAATCCCAACTTCTTCGAATTTGTGAAGCTTATGAGTAAATTATTAACACGACCTTAGTTATCGAGTTACCTGGAAAAACTCTGGCAAAGCCATCAGCCTTCTCGATGAGCTCCTCTACCGGAATGGCAGCTATAGACTCATCCTTGCTTTGACCAAGGAGAGAGGACGAAGGGTACATGTTGGTGCCCATGCCAAGTCTGCGCCCAGTCTCCTTTGCAATGGCTAGCTGGTCACCAGTAATCATCTTGACATTGACACCAAGATCAAGAGCCCTGCGGATGGTTTCGGCACTGTCATGCCTAGGAGGGTCAAACAAAGGCAAGAGACCCACAAACTCCCACGGACCGCCAGCACTCTCCTTGTTCTTCTCAGGAACTGTCTGCAAAATAACATTTGCACAAGCTTCAAAACACCAAAAAGGAAAAAAAAAAAAAAAAACAAACCTGCAATTCATCTATAGATATCAAAATGAAAAAAATTGTTGTTAATCTTACTTGTTTGCAGACGGCCAAGGATCGGAGACCACGGTCAGCATAGCTATCTATCACAGAATGAGCCCTCTTCAAGGTTTCGCCTTTGAGCTCACATAAATCAATTATCTGGAAGAGATAAAAACTTTGTAAAGACAACGTAATAGAACTTCCATCTAAAACTTTATACTGAAGGTAGCCGAGAAGCCCACTATGTCAGTAGCTCAAACTTGTGGTAACAGATCAAGGAATAGTACTCAAGTTACTAGGCATGTTCCTTCACGAGTGCCCTTGGGTCATGAAGCCTGGACAACTATCGGCACTTCTCATACCTTGTGATAGAGATATGAACTCATAGTCTCTAGTCACACCTGGTTTTTTTTTTTTCCTTTTCTTTTTTACCTTTTTAATTAGTCACACATGTCTTGACCTCATGTGGATGGAAAAGGACGATATGTCGAACAAACACTAGTCTACATGAACCCTTACCTGCTCAGGGGCACCTTTGCTGCATCTGTGCCAGTTGCCATCAGAATCAATGTAGGTAATTGCAGTGCGCTTATCCACAGGATTAAATGGCAGGAAGTGAATCTCCTGGATTCCTGCTCTTGCCTGTAAAAGATCATAGTAAACACGCAGTAAAGGGGGCTATTTCCTTTTTGCTTGCTTGACTAATTTTTTTAACCTCGTTTCATGAGTTATATGAAAAAGAACTCGTCAATCAACCAGCATAGATTCATAATCAGCATACCTCTTTTGGGTCGCCCAACATGTTGACAATTGAAGCATCGATAGCATCTTGGTTTTCAACCCTGGAAGCCCTTGCAGCCAGCAAGATGAGAGTGTCTTTGTTCACATCCTTTGAGAATACCTGTTGGAATTGCAAATTTTTGAAAATCAGGAAGCTTTACTGACATGACAACTATTTTCGCGTCCTAGGGTTAAGTCATAATTTCAATGTGGGAACCAGCAGCTACATTGATTGGATATGAACTGAATTCGCCCGCATGCAGGGATTAACCCAAAAAATTTATGTTCAGCGTAAACTTCTCCGCAAAACAACCATCAAGCAGGATCATGGGAAAAATGAAAGAAGATAACTAAGAAAGGTAATACTGGTTACAGTTAACCAACCTCAATCAAGTTCTTGTCGACAGTAAGCTTGTTAAGAGTGAGGGTACCGGTCTTATCACTGCAAAGTACGTCCATCCCAGCCATTTCTTCAATGGCTGTCATCCTCTTGGTGATAGCACCTTGTTCAGACAAGCGGTGGGAACCGATGGCCATTGTCACAGATAGAACTGTCGGCATGGCTATCGGAATGCCTCCAATGAGAAGCACTAGCAGGTTGTCAATGCCATCTCTGTATGACCTGTGCTGGATAGGATACATCACAACAATCTCCAGTAGCATGCCCAAGGCAATGGAGCAAATGCAGAAGTTACCAATGGCAGTCAAAACCTGTCCAGAACACCAAAATGCTAGTCATTTTGACATCTTTCGAACGGAGAGGGAACAATGCAACGCTGAATATTTTTAAAAAAAAACTGAACTCAGCATGAAGAAGGTACCTTTTGGAAGTGACCAACTTGATTTGTGCTATCAACCAAGTGAGCAGCCTTTCCAAAGAAGGTGTGGACGCCTGTGGCAATAACAACAGCCTCTATTTCACCTTGCTTACATGTGGATCCAGAGAAAACCTCATCGCCTGGATTCTTGGTCACTGGCAAGGATTCACCAGTGAGGGCTGCCTGATCAATCTTCAGAGGATCACCTTCTAACAAGCGAGCATCAGCTGGGACGATATCACCTAACTTGATGCTGATCACATCGCCTGGTACAAGGATTGAAGCTTCTTGCTCACCCCATTTTCCGTCTCTCAGCACCTTTCACATTTGATGTTTACCAAAACTTCAGTTTCGTACACAAGAATTTATCAAAATTTCACTAGGTTTTCAAATGTAAAGGTACCTTAGTTTTGGGAGCAAGGTTTGCCATGAGAGCTGCAGCAGCATTACCAGCATTGTTTTCTTCAATAAAGCTGATGGTTGAGTTGATAAGAAGCAACACAACAATACCAATGAAGTCCGGGAAATCTGGTGGCTTCCCCTGCATCATTTAGTTTGATGCAATTCCACTCATAAGTTTTCCCATTTATCGCCATAATACAAATATTTATCATTGAAAGCGAAAAATAGGCTTACTCCTCCATTGGCTAGAACAATTGCCATTATAGCAGCAGTTTCCATGACCCAAGACAGAGGATTCCACATAAATCCCAGAAACTTGAGAAATTTGCTTTCCTGCATCAAGATGACAACCAAGATTGAGATTCTAGTTTGTAGTTCATGTAGCATGTTCAACATGAACGCTTCTTCCGTCAAAACAATAAGGCTTTCTAGTAGAAAGAGTTCATCTGAAATCTTCAAAAGAAGAAACAAAGAAAAAAGAAGCATCTTCATGCACAACTTGATTTGGGGGTTGAGGACATGGATTCGGAATAAGAGGTCAATAGAAAATCACCTTTTTCTCCTCAAGTTTGTTGGGGCCAAATAATTGGAGTCTCTTTTCGCCTTCATCTGTTGTCAAACCTTCTCTTGAGCATTTGAGCTGTTGGAAAACTTCTTCCACAGGGATCCGCTCCTGCAATATCCATCAAACAATAACATATAAGCCCATTCCTATTAATGTGCACCAAACAGATGCCAAATTATATTCTTTTCATAATTGTTTCTCCTTGTCTCATGAGACCAAGCAATCTCATAAATTTTCCTGATCTACCCGCTGCTGTGGAGTGGCTGTTGAATTGAATGGGTTCAAACAAATGAGAGAAAAGAAAATATGTCCTTAGCTTGTTCTGACCACAATGTGCCTAGACCGACGCCTCATACAACCTTCATGAAGGAGTGAACATCTCTTTTTTTTTTCTTTTTTTCTTTTTTTACCAATTATGCAATGATTTTTAAGTAAAACCATCATCAGAAATATACTTACAAGATCAACAGTCTCATTCTTTATCTCCTCCAGGGAGATGTCAGAACTCGAACCCATGACGGCGGATCCTAAAGGAAAGGAGAAGAAGAAAGAACAAAGAAATGCCTATTCGATTTCGCTCTCTCTTCTAAAAAATATGGAAGAGATTGAAGGACTGAGTTTCAAAATGACTTTGAAGCCTCTCTTTCCCCCATAGAAGCCCGAAACCAATACTTCAAATTTATGGGGGAAGATGATTCCCTCAGGTTTATTCTTTCCTCCACAACAAGAGAAGGCTTAGATTTCAAGGCGCAATTTTCCCTGCCTTATAATAATCTTTTGAAGGCGGAAGGGAAGGAAAATGAACGGTTGATGCTCGATTCAGATGATCTGTTTTTTTTATTGATGAAGAGCTTTTTGCTCATTTGGTTTTGCCAGTACTGGCCAAATTTAGCTAGGAAAAAAAAAGGAAATAAATCCATCAATTTGAATACTACAGAAAATAGATCTCCTCTCCCTCTTTATTTATTTATTTTTAACTCCGTCATATTTTTAATTATACAAAAGGCATCATTATAAGTTTTGAATCCTTCACCATTTTAGACTAATTCATGAATTCTACATGCTTTGCTTACCTGTGACAAAAATGACACAATAAAACTACAACGCATACTCGTAAGAATCTGATAATAGCAGTTCACTAGTTTTTGCCTATGGTTGCCATTTTCCAATGAGAGACGAGGACACACATGACATATCATTTCGACTTGCCTCTTGAGTAGCCATTGCAGTTTATTGGTTTTGGCTTTGAAAAAATGCATGGTTTCCATGATTGTGTCTTCTCATATACTGGCTAAAAATATTCATTTCTGCTATATGAGGATGACAAAAAGCTGAATCCACAGAGCGCTCAGCCAAATTAGGCACCATGCACATTGACAATAATGAAACAGGCAAACTTAGAGACCTCGATACCAATACAGTGGTCGTTGTTCCATTGAATCCAATTGAAAAGATCAACAAAACCTCCAAACGACTCCAATATCATGCAACATAAGATAAAACATAATAGTATGCACATGTCTTCTACTACTAATTTGAGCCAAACATACTAAACAAATAGGGATTACCTGTACGTAGCAACTGATGAGTACTATACATAAATAGCATCATCAGATAGTGACGGAGCACATTTCCAACTGAAGTAGATTAATATCAGCTCCGAGGAGGATCGATGCTTCCAACAGTTTCATCATCAGACTAACCCATGATGAAATGTGCAGCTGCCCTGCCGACCGTACACGAGACATCATAATCCTTCCACAAAGGATGGCTTCCAATCAAACAAGAGGTTGATACAAGGGGAAGTACTCACCCCAGCACACAACCAAAGCTATACATATTTGGTCTTCAACATATGCTATCCAAGCAGGCACAAGGACTTCCTCAATCCACAGACCGCACAAATTTGACAAAACCCCAATGACCTTCCAACCAAATGCCGATCCACTCGACGACATCAGTGCTCACCAAAGGCACATTCTCGAGTCTCAGCGATTGAAGTTTCCATTGTTATGACAATTGACTAGATATCAAAACTCTACAAGCTTATCCAACAACAAATGACATCAATCTGCAACCAACCATTTCCAAATCATACTAAATGACAACAAACACGCAATTCATTAATCCGGCCATTAAATTCAAGCCAAATAAAAGAAAACTAGACCGACCTCGTCAATCTCCTTCGTCTCCCTCAACCCAAACCCTCAACTTCTCCCTCCACGACAACAGGTGCCTCGCCATCGCCCGCCGCTGAAACTGATTGAACACTTGTTGCTCCGGCGGCGGCGATTGAGGGTGTTTTTGTGCGGGAATGCGGTGCCGCGACGGTGAAGACCACGGTCAGTCTAGATTCAACGACGAGGTTCAGAATACTTAGCACAAGTGTGCTAGCATAGAAACATGTTCAATTTGAGGATTATTAGCAGAGTTCTTGCTAAACTAACCATTGTTTGTCTAGGGTTATTTGATGGCCGTATTGTTGATTATATTTAGCAAAGTCAGGCATATAATATTTTATATCTTTTTAGAATTATAGAAATATATAAAACATCGTATCATTTCAATATTTTTTTTACCCCATGAAATATACAACAGATATCGAAAAAATATATGATCTTATCTCATGATACTAGATGCACAAAGTGCCATAGGAGAGTCAAACTCATCACCTGCTAGAATTACACGGGTCAGGTCCGAAGTACACTCAAATGTAAGATTGTAAACTATCAAAGCCTAGCGTTCTAGCTATTTGCATCTTTCAATTAATAATTTTATTAATAATAATTATAATATTGTAGGTATAAAATAACAATGTAAATCGGTTTATTGATCTAGTGATGTTTGACTCAATTTGGATTATTTTAACCAACCTGTAATGATAGTTTACACCATATGCTATTAAGAGCCATAGCTTTTCAGATTTAAACAAGTGACGAGCTGGTTACATCCGTCAAATATAAGATCGGTCAATTCCAAGTATTCAACTGTCAAATACCACTAAAACTATATTCCAATGTACTCAAATTGACTCAAACATTCAATTATCTCCTCTTCGATCAAGGTTTTAATCTAACCAATGCTAATCTAGTGGATTAGTTTCATCAATTACCTGCTTTCTAAGACGCATTTGCTAGGATGCGCGCTTCAAGACTATTCCGCATACTAAAATAGTCACCGTATCAGCATCTGAGAGGCAGCCAAACATCAGTTTTTATGTTTATCAAAAATCAATAGAGATACAAAATGTAACTCAAAACACTTTTACTGTGAGACCGATGGAGCATGAACTACGGTCTTCAAGCTGCAAGGAGATCCAAGCAGGAAAAATTGTATCAATATGAGACAGAAAAAGATCGAACAAAAGAACAAACTTCCTAAATAAGTGGCAGAGAAACAAACTCATCTCAATTGCCTTGAAAGTAATCAAACGTGCCTATACAATTTACATTGAAGCGCAGATGACATTCAAAGTTTCACTCATAAAATACCAGTCCCACTTATTCGCAACAAACCTTTCATGATCATCAACGAAAACATGCTCGACAGCAACCTTTGCCCAGTCCTCCAACTAGATAAATACAAAAACTCATTGCCGGTAAACCATAAAGCCGTTGTACAAATATACGGGCTTGGTATGCTCAAATCTGCTTAGGAATCATGGTTACACGTATTGAGGAGTCCACTTCAGACTAGGAGTCAGTTTTCTTGGCTTGGCCTCATCAAGAGGGATAGTATCCTTGTACTCCCCTTCTAGTATAACACTCGTCAATGTTAGGATGCATCTTCCCATATAGTCCTACAAGTTTCAAGAAAATTAATACTCCTTTTCTAGACCTGTTATATACGTGAACGGATCAATCGCGAGCATACTACCAGAAAGTGAAGCTTCAAATAAAAGGCTAATAACAGATAGTGAAAGCAGATGGCATATCTGTGACGCTCAGCATTTGATAATTCAAAATATGATACTGCTGCAATTCATTCAAGCACAAGGATGGCCAACAACAACTCAATTTGGAGCTCAAGTATCTTTCCAAATGTATCATGATCCCAGAGTACCAAAATCAGCATATCAAGAAGACCATCCTCCATCAGGAAGTCGAACGTTATGGTTCCAAACTAGATCTAAGCTTTTATTGACAACCTAAAACATCCAACATGGATACCAAGTTTAGATATATAATTGTTGCCCCAAGAAGACTCTGATTGAAGGAAAAGTGCAAGAGGGTTTAATTGAAGGAAAAAGAAACAAGAAGACGGGAACTACTTGGTTTATACCAGTAACTCACCCTGGTTTTGTTCCTTGATTGAGATTTCTTCATCTTGAGTACTACATATGGGTCAGCTTTTCCCAGATCAGCTGGTGGCTAGTTGATACGATCCTTCTTTGAGAAAAGGATCAAAACTCCAGAAAATAGGATTAGAGAAGATATGTATCCTTTTCAAGTAAGGATAAAACTCCTGAATATGGAAGAGAAAGAACATGAATAACAGATAAAACTGAAGCTGGTTTTGTCTTACATTCCACTGCAACACCCTTTAAATAAGAAAATACATTTAAACATTTACCTTCAAATAACCTAATAACTAACACAGGACTGAAGAACGTGAATTGATCCACTAACTAGACGATAAAACTAATTTTCCAAATAACTAATACAGGGGAAATAATATTCTGATTTAATTCCCATCAAGGCTTCGGCAGAAATGATGGTAACAGATATCACTCCTCTAACAATGACTTCCTTTTTCTTGGGCACAAGGCCGTTTACGCTATGACTAGAATCCATCCCGTTAACTCCAGATTTGGAAACCTTCTTAAATCATCGAAAGCGTAGGAGCAGAAGGTTTTATATACCCATTCTCCCCACCAAAAGGACAATAGAGAAGATGTAACTACAAGAAACGAAAAGGGAAAATCAGCAAAGAAAAATGATGCAGCTTGCTCAAAAGTGGTATTTCTTGAAAATATATTGTGAATGTTACGCGATGATATATAGCTTCAACAACTTCTGTGTTAACTTTGAAAGTTCAACAGAGTCATCCTTACCTGTCCCCTGTTTTTGGTATCTCATTTGTATCTCCAAATCTTTAACTAGCTTCAACCATACATCCTTGACTTTACCAGGCTCAAGATCTTTCAAATGAATTAGCGCGCAACCAATGAGTTCTGAAGCTTGAAGCCCCTCGTCGTCATAAATTTTGACGACCAAGTTTTGAGTGGCTTTTGTCTTCAACTATAAATTCTAAGTGCAACTTTGGTCTTGAATACATGCTATCCAAACTGGCACAATAACTTCCTTGAAACAGCATACACAATATTAAGCCGGAAAAAGGAGGCCAATGGAGCATTAGCCAACAAGCCACTGCAGCTTTCTTTTTAACCGTTAGATCAACTAGATGTGCAAATTTGACAAAATCTCATTCACCTTCCAACCAAATGTCAATCCACATCCACTCGACGACATCAGCGTTCTCCATAGGCGCATCCTCGAGTATCAGAGATCGATGTTTCCACTATTATAACAATTGACTCGATATTAGAACACTACAAGCTTATCCATCAACAAATGACATCAATCTGTAACCAATCAGTTCCAAATCATACTTTCGAGTGACTACAAGTACGTAATTCATCAATCTGACAATTGAATTCAATAATCCCAAATTTAAGTCAATAATCCCAAACAGGATGTGAAAGAAGAAGACTCAAGAATTTGGATGGAAACATGATCTTCAACTCGAAAAAGAAACTTAACTCAATCATCCCAAAAATAGATTAAAAATAATTAATAAATAATAAAATAAAATAGAGAAAAATAAAATGAATAAATAAATCAATAATGAATAATAGAAATAAATAATAATAATTGAGTCTTTTAGTCGATCTTCGACTTGAAACTTGGGGCAGCAATAAGAGCCTACGACCGTCCATTTGCCGAGATGAAAGCACGAATGAAGACCCCAGATCGAACCATGTCTCCAATCGTCTAATTTAAGTTGAATTCTGACCTGATTTGTCAAGCAAAAACGAAAGATGACACTCCTCGACAAAGCTGAGTCAAAAGGAGATTGATTCAAAGTTCGCACAAAGACAAACGAAGTCGGCCGATATCTTGAAGCAACTCGGTCTAAGACGCAAAAGGAAGCAATGTTCAATATTCTGTTCACACAAAAGTAACTCGGTCAAAAAGTTCGCGATGATGATCACAAAAAGTAGTGATCATATTTATCCTTTAATTATTATTATAAATATATGAGATAGAAAATAAAACAATTTAGGGAATAATCGTGGGATAGAAAATAATATGATCTTTTATAAATATGATATTTTTCTAATTATATTCCTAGTTAAATCCCTAAAGATATAACTATCTTTCTAAGTTGTAAAGTTTATAAATATAGGGGGTGTAGAGCATAACGCTCAATCTAATATTTCACACAGTTTTTGTTTTTTCTTGTCATCGATCTTGTCATCACAATCGTCATCTACATTGTACAGCGACTGTTTTTTATGCAAACAATACACATGACATGTTGTGGAATATACCATTATATGCTGATGCATCTATTTTCTCCCTTCAGTTTCCTGCTTCAATGCTTATCTGAATTCTGAATTGCAAGCACAACAAACTTGCTGTAGATTCAGGCTGGCTGCAGCCCAACTTGAGTTTCCTCTTTTTTTTTGCGTTTGTTTTCATCCCTTGAAAGTGAAGATGCATGCACCTGCGGCATGCATGGATTATATACATATTGTTGTTTTTCACTCTAGCCTATCTAATAATTCATTGTAAACTAGTGGCCGCGTGTAACATGTCTGTGTGTATGTCAAATTTATATCGGGTACGAGCTAGTGCGTGTTATCCCCACACGAACACATTTTTTGTGTTTAGGGAAGGTCAAATTGATCATCACATAAATCAACCTAGGTTGGTTAAGTGATGTTCGACTCAATTTTTTTTCAAGGTTTTGAATTCAAATTCCACTAGACTTATAATCCAGATTGAATACGTCCGTTGATTTCGATCAAAACTTTATCCGATGCTGATGGGGGACGTCTTATCAGTGTCCGAAAATTAATCGAGATGCGCACGAGGTGATCCGGACACCCTCGTCATCAAAAAAAAAAAAAAAATTGATCATCACAATATCTGCCCCACGCACGAGCATACAATGAATCAGACAATACAACATGTATGTGATAGTTGGTATTTGGATCAAAGATCATATTGGTGTCATAACCATATCCCTTATTAATCTCGACATGAGATCCAAAACAATTGGAATCAACCATGTAAATCCATGGAATATCAACCAATCAACCTTGGTTAAACTAGCATAGACAAATCAGGTCCGTACAAGTCCTGTGCTCATTTTCATTACCTTCTCGCTGCTTTAGGAGGGTTTTTTTTTTTGTCCTTTTGTCTTCTTTTTATTTTATTTTATAAGGAGTATTTAAAGAAGAAGATGTTCTAGGGCATTTTTTTGAAAACATAATGCCACACAAAATTTTAATTAGGAAAATAAGACCGACGTCAAACTAATTAGGAAACTATGGTCCCATGAAAACAGAAAATGGGGAACACTATGTTAGTGTTTGCAATTTAAAAATACGACCATCGCGTTCCCTTACTCATATCTCTTTTTTCTTTCATGATTTTTGAAATGAAAACTACCAAACTGTTTACCTTGTGGAACACTATCATCATATTCTTCATTTTTCAGTTTAAATTTTAATTTTGTTTTCAAGAATTTACATGAATTTTGGCATGAGGAGAGAGGAATGAGAACACGACCGTCGTGTTTGGCATATTAGAACACGAATATCGTGTTCAAGCTCAATTTTGTTGTTGTTCCATTTTGTTTTTTCTTTTGTCTTTTAGCTTGTCTTGAATTTTATATTACAGGAGTTTCTATGTATGTTTGTTGACAAATATTTGTGAAGTGTATAAAAATTACGTCATATATATATGATCAAAGTTTATAATTTAAATTATTATTAATATTTCACGAGAATTTTATGAAAAATGATGTTTGTTCGTCATACGATACGAGTCAAAGTTCGTATCGACAAATAAAAGTTAAAAGGTTATATTTAATTTGGCATAGAGAAGGTATAATATTTCCTTTTTATGTGTTTTGAATATTTGTTTTTTTTTTTTTTAACAATCACATATAATATGGATAGAATCAACTTAATTTTCACAACTATATATGAAAACTATATTTGATCTTCACATCATATCAAAGTTTGTCTTGTTAATCCTGGTCGAGATCAAATGTATCGTATATTCATTTACTGTGAGATGGCCACTAGTGGACGTGACAACGTTGGGGTCGGCCACCACCAGCCTACAGCAATACTTGGACAGCGGGGATAGTAGCGGGGTGTCTGGTGTTGAGTTCTAGGGTATTTTGAAGCTTAAGGTGTTTTAGAGTTTCTCTCGAGTCGTCTCGTACTTAATAATTTATTAATTTGATGTGTTGTGATGAAGAAAGTACTGTCGAGAGAGCAATGATATGCTTAGTTGGTGTGTTAGGGATGTCGGAAAGAGCTAGGGTTTTGTTTTGATATTTTTGGAGTGATATGCATAGATACGTGTATTAGGTTATGAAATACTATTTAATGTTATCCATGATCCTAAAGTGTCATGGGTGTGTTGTATTGCATATACGTATTCTTGGTGTGGTGATACGATGAGTTATGAAAAATCACGTGGTTTATGTATAAAAGGATATTACATATATTATGGGGGAGTCGGGTTATAATAACAAGTCTTGACGCTGGGATCGAGATTAGGGATGAATGTTTTACATGTTTGATATGTAATGTGATATTTTGGAGTTGAAATGGATTAAAATACGTACTATTATAACATATACATCCTTTCAAAAAATAAATAAAAATGATTCTTAATTGTTTAAATAAAAAGGACACAAGAAGTTAAAGTTTGATTCCAATATCAAATAATATATATGTCATTGAATTGTGAAGGTCAAGCATTGCGCGTCCCTTCTTGGATCCGTTGGATCATTGGTCGTTTTAAATGAAAATATTATGAAGACTAAGCATTCTTGGATTTGTTGTGACCATTGTCATATTCTTCGAGATGTTGTGATAACGAAGGTTGAGCTTGGCGTCCCTTCTTGAATCCATGAGGATCGTTCGCTGTTTTTGATAGCCTTTATAGCTTTGAATTGGGTCAGTGGACTCTAACCATTTATTCCTTGAGTCATCATCACGGATAAAGAAATGACTAGTTAGGGAGGGAACGACAGCGTACTCGTCCCCTTCGCACGCATGTAGCGGCATTGCATAGAGGTCGTTTATGGTTGGTGCCACAGGTGACTCTTTGCAAGAAGATCATTCTCAATATTGGTATTCAGAGTCTCATTGAAAGCGCACAAGAGGTGCGACGCATGAAAGATGCGAGATGTTGAATGAAAGGAAAATGCGATTTGTGATGTATCCCGGGTGACGATTGGCGTTCTATCTCTATACTGCGAATCTTTCATTTGGAGTTTATCTTTTTAGTCGAGTCATGGACTCATGGTAATAAAAAAAAAAAACATAAAACGATAAGAAGATGTATAAATGAAAGTATTATTTGATATGACGTCCATATATTTTAAGGATATTAAACGTTTTAGTACGACTCACCGATTTATCCTTCGTCAACAGAGTGTCCTACAAATGTAATTCATATGCTCTAAGTTATTAAGTCTTGTACTCACGCGTTATGCGTTCCGTTTACAAATAATCAACAGATTGATAATAGAAACCAGTAGAGTGAGGATTGCATGCACATAACTGACTCACATATTTTTGGGACAACATAGCATATCACCTTCTTTTGATTATGTAACAAGGATTTTGAAAATATAACAATGACATTATACATTGTAATATAAGTGTTCAATAGTTCCTTGACAATCTATACCTCTAAAATCATTTGGATTATTTATCATTATTACGGATTAGGTCCATGATAATATAACGATCATATGTCATTTGATGTGGAAGTCGGGACGTTACAATTATGATAATGTTCGGATCAAAATCATGAATGAAAAAGATCCAATGGTCGTGATCTTCATTGCAAACGCTAACATAATGTTCATTTTGACGTCATCATAATTTCCTAATTATTTTGATGTTGACCTTATTTTTCTAAATTTTAATTAAAATTTTGTTGGCATTATTTTTCCAAAAGAGGTATCCTATTCCTACAAATAGTGGGACCCTTGTTTGATCCAACTTCGCAAATCTATGCGCTCAAATACCACGGTTTCATGGTCGTCCCATTGTTTTGGAGATGTCAATTTTTGGTAGGTCCTTTTTCAATCTTTCAGATGTCGGCGCTCTTTTTCCTAAGTTGTAGAAAAAATGTAAGCCGTGCAATGGTGATTGGTCAAAAGAACTTCTCATCCACAAAAATGCCAATGATCCAAGATTATCCTATAGATATGAAATAAACTTGCATGACATGTGACGGAGAGACTGAGAGTTGATCCAGTGAAATCATTATTCGCATGGATGATACATACATACCAATCACATCATGTAATTACAAAAGGTCTGAATTGTTGCTATGGATAATACCTACCCCGTTCGTTCCAAAAAAATTGACATATATATATATATATATATATTATTTTATATGTATAAATATAAAAATCATTTTCATATCAAATTACGTCTTATCATCTCGTAACATATATTATATTGAAATACGTAATTTACACAACAATTGATGTTTCACGACAAATTTATAAAAAAAACATTTGATCATTGTTACACACATATAAAATCAATATGTTTTATTTTTTTGGGATAGAGGGAATAGTTAATAAAATAATCGTATTTGATATTTTAACACATTTTTCTGATATAGTTGGTCTTTTTTTTTTGTTACTTCTTTCGTTTTATAATAAATACAACATCTCGCTATTGTACATTATGTAATAAGTATTTCGATGAGGTTCATTATTCATCCTAACGACGTAAAAAAATTATGTCACTGATCCAGATTTGAAGTGCACAACTTAAACTATCATTAGTGTTTCACGATAATTTTGCGAAAATGATGTTTGATGGTTCCGTAATGCAAGTCAAAATTTGTCTGTATAAATCCTCAAGTCAAACATTTATATTTATTATGGGACGAAGGAAGTATAAAACATAACGAAATTTACTTGGTAACCAGGATAAAGGTATACAAGTCACATTTTGTTCAACTAGTATGTCGCCCGCGCGATGCGCAGGGAATGTCTTAATCTTATAAATGACTAACTATTCATAAATTGATTGTTTAGAGGACTATTTATGTTAATATCGTCAATATTTTATTGATTATGTATATATCATTATATATTTTTTTAAAATTATTTTGATTTTATTGAGAATATTTAATAGATTCATGAAATACATACAATCCATGATACTTTTTTATTTAATCTTGTTATAAAAATTTTTCACGTTAATTAGAACCAAGACACCTTTTATCACAAAACGAATTTTGTATCTTTCTATCCAATCGATAATCAAATTCATGAACTAACTTAATAAAACAAAATGAATTGAGGAAAAATATGAAAAAAGCGAATGATTATCTTCCTTTCTTTTCTTAATGAAGTTTTAAATAGTACAATGTGAAAAATTATCATTTTGTTTTAATCAAATGTCAATCATGCGTAGGGAATAACATGAATGTAAGTAAAATATTATTAAAATAACTTCTTAATTATTTAGATATTTCATTTATATTTAATAATATTGTCAAATATCTTCGTAATTTTTTTTGTGTAAACAATATAAATATATATGTCTTATATAATATAATTTGTATGAAATTTTGAAGATATTTTATTCTATTTTTTTTTATCAAAATGATTATAATTGTCAAATTATTCATATCACATCAAGTTGTTATAGTATGTGATATCAAATTTCTAACATTTTTTCTTTTTGATAAAAACTTTTGGTTTGTTGTAGTAAAATATTTTCAATTTTATTATTTTCTTGCAATAATATACACTAACAATAACAATATTTACACATATATTTTTTATCATGACATATATAAAGAGTTAATAATATCTATGAACTACAAAAAATAAAATATAAAAAAAATTTCTTTTTTAAAATTATTAATATTGATTATTAAATATATTGAAAGTGAAATTAATTACTATTGAATTTTTTAATGATAATTAAATTGATTATTATATAAATAATAATGTAGAATGATATATTATTGCATGTCATATGAAATTTTGAATTAAGAATATATACAGATATACTTGAAATTAAATCTGGGCCTCATGTGATACACCCTCAATTTTTTGGGTGGCTGGGTGCGAACTCTATATATGGAAACTTCCATCGGAGATATAGTAGCAAGAGCGACGTAAATTTAGAGAGATGCTATAAAAGGGTGGGGACCCACAGAGTAAAGTCGAAAAGCATTGGGGTGGGGACACAATACTACTGGATAGGATAGGGGGGATGAACGTTGGTACCAACTTGGCCTATGACTAATTCGAATTGACATGCTTGATCATTGAACCCCGCCATTGAATACCTAACAAGTACTACTGCTTCCCTATTTCCTCTTATAATTCCTCAAGCTAGCCACCTTTCTACAAAAAGTGTTACTCCCGTCATTCCATGATATAAACAAGGATCTGATTCGATACGATATACAAATTTATATATATGTTGAATTTATATAGATTTTGATGAAATTTTTTTTTAATGATAATGAAATTTAATATAACAATTACGAGAGGATATAGTGAATAAATTATAACAGATGATGATTGTTTTAATTTTTTATATGAAAAGATTACTAAATATAATATGTTGTATATATTTTAGAACGATCCAAATAGATAAGTGTTATTTATATTATGAAACAGAGGAAATATCCAAGTATATATTGACCAGCTTTACCAGATTATCAAACATGTCATATAGACAAAGTTGTTGCGCAACGTTATTAGCTAAGTCATATAATTTGATCCATGATTAAAATCATTTATGGTTGCAACGTTAAAGAGAACAATAAATCTATAGAATGTAGGTTTATCAATGAAACTTTCATAAAATAATAAGAGATGAAAGGAATATCACAAGATCTAATCCAACTATTCACATAATGTTTGGGAGTAATATAATTGATCATCACTTTGACACACTCAAAAGTCATAACAGTTGATTGTGAGATAGAGCTGAAAACGCGCATCTCAGTATGAGCTATTAGTTGATATGTTTTACACGGTGGGAACATGACCCTTTTCTCTTGTTTTCCTTTTTCCATGGTGACATTTGTATAAATATCTTGAGATTCATTGAATCCATCCTGAAAACACTTCAAGAAACAGAAGAAATTAGAAATGCAAAGTCAAATCTTGTCGAGGGACTCTCAACCCTCATCCATTCCCAGCCAATTACTTACAGCTTTGCCTGCTAATGATATAGGAGTATCAATCACTAATTAGATTGATTCTGTGAAGAATAAAACCATGGGAAACAGCAAATCAAACACTGATGATCAGTTTCTTTTTTTTTACTCCCTACATTCATAAGATTTTAGTGACAATGAGTTCACAAATAAGATTGTACCTTGACTATTTCATTAGATCTTGTGACATTTTAGAACTTGCATGTAATATCCCAAGGAAATGCTTAAATGGTTTGATAGTACTACCTATACCAATAAGGTGCACCTTTCTTTTCGGTACCTCATCACTTTAGAACTTCGCAGTTAAGCGTGCTTAACGCGGAATAATGCTGGGATGGTGTTACATTACAGGATTGGCATGTTTCAAATTTCAATGACCATTGACACCTAGAATATCAATGTAACACCATCACCTCATATAACAATGGGATCTATTAGAACAATCTACTTGATGCCAAAGGAATGCTCATGAGCTGTTGATGACGATGGAGACTTGCAATGGTGTAAACGCATTGGTTTCAATTCGATTGGAATAAGAAAACCTAACATGTGACATTATACCCTAATCTAGTGGACAGAAAGATACATACGTTATCATGTCATTATCAATAATTTATATTGATGATAAAAATAAATATCTTATTAATTTCGTATATCTTTATATCGCGTTTTTTCCCTAGAAAATTCTTCGCCATTCCAGTCTCCACCTTCCCAAAATTAAACAACAAAAACTATACTAAATCAATTCAGATCATCATTTCCTATCCCGCAAAAAAGAGCAAAACAAGAGAGCTAAATGAAAGAAAGTTGCAAAATGCTATACCTAAGGGTCACAGACGATCAACGGTCCTCGGTCACTTCGTCGCCGGTGGCGCTGCCGTTTTTGAAACACGACGCTGGTGGCAGCCCAAGGAGAATGTCAAATCTGTGTCGGATGCATAGCGACACCAGCGTGATTCTGGACCCGCCACAGACGGAAAACGAAACATTTGAAGCCGCAGAGACGATAAAGATGCCACTGCACTCCAAGTACAAGGGAGTGGTGCCACAGCCGAACGGTCGTTGGGGTGCCCAAATCTACATCAAGCACCAGCGTGTATGGCTCGGCACCTTCGGAGACGAGAAGATCGCAGCCAAGTACTACGACATAGCTGCCCAGCGGTTCCGCGGCTGGGAAACCTACACCAACTTCAAACCCCTGTCATCTGCCACACCCGAAGATGGGACCGAGATGAAGTTCCTTACATCTCATTCTGAGCTGGAGATTGTTGATATGGTTCGAAAAAAGACCTATCATGACGAGCTCGAGCGCAGCAGAAGCAACAGCAGCAGCTCCACCGACAGTACTCATATACGCGGACGAAATTTGAAGGCGGCTCGGGTGAGATTGTTCGAGAAGACTGTGACGCCGAGCGATATAGGGAAGCTGAACAGGCTGGTGATACCGAAGCAGCAGGCGGAGAGGCACTTCCCGACCCTAGGTGGGCCCAGGGGATGCATGCTGCTCAATTTCCTCGATGCCCATGACAAGGTGTGGAGGTTCAGATACTCTTACTGGAAGAGCAGCCGAAGCTACGTGCTCTCCAGAGGATGGACGTGGTTCGTCAAGGACAAGAATCTCAAGGCGGGTGATGTCGTCACCTTCGAGCGGTCGTCTGGTCAGGACAAGCAGCTATACATTAACTTCCGGTCGGCCCAGGAAGTGCAAAGTGGTGACGAATGTTGTAGGATCCGGCCATTGGTGCCGGTGGTGAGCCTATTTGGGGTCGACATTGGCGGGATTCCGATGACCGGTGGCAGTGCTGTGCAGGCCTGCTAGGTAGATTTGGCCACCTGAGCCTGCGTGCTTGGCTCTGCCTCCAATTTCGCCATCTCTCATGGGCTTTGTCTCAGGGTGCTTAATTCTGAAATATGAAGTTCACCTTGGTGTGACCATATATATATCAAGTACTTTTGTCATGTGAATCACAGGACTCTACTACGTGTTCGAGTGCTGTTCTTTCGAAAATATGTGTTCATATATCCATCCTACTCAAGGTGATTAGAGAGACTCACCATGTGTTCATATTGAATCTATGATTTCAGTAATAATATGTTTGAGAGGCGAGTTTCTCAGTCTTTATGTCAATGCGATTCAAGAGACTATGTCCAACTCATCGGTGCTTCCCTGCGTTGATTGCTTCCTATATTAGTCTTGCTTGTATAAATAATTGCTTATTGTCAAAAAAGAACAGATTCGTCAGATCTTATCATTTTGTTGCAGTTCTCTCGATTTGCTGTTAGGTCGTCAAAGAACATAGTAGTTCTAAATTCTACCTCCTGCGAAAATATCAAGAGCCCAACTTCATTCAAGAAATTCCGGCAGGTATCTTAATCACTTCAGCTATTAAACTTTACCTGTGTATATCATCATAAGACCTTTATGGTACATGGGATCAACATCGAACTCATACGAAGGGATCTATACTTAAAACACTACACGCTGCTCTAGAGGAGTGAAAGCAGAGTATACATAACAGCTGAGCTTCTAGGATTTCACGTTTCCAATGACAACCTAAATAATACCGTCATAGAAAAGGATTGAGAGGATGAATCAACACAATCTTTATCGCTACCTAAATAATACCGTCATAGAAAAGGATTGAGAGGATGAATCAAACACAATCTTTATCGCTATTACGAATAACAAAGATAGATGATCAAATTAGTACTAGAAAGTTCTTTAGGAAGATTCCTTTACTTATTGAGGTTGGTTGGGAGAAAGCAGATAGATATACCCTATCAAATATGTTTATACTTTTACGATTTTTAAGAGATTTGAGTTGTTTTTGTGATATTTTTCGTTTTTTTATATGTTTTTGAGTGTTTTAAGGTCATTTTCAAGCTTTTTTTATAGATTCTTGCGTGTTCAAGTTATTTAAGCCTCAAATAACTTGAAAACTCAAGAAACAACGAAAATAACCTTGAAATGAGTTCAAAACACTCAAAAACACATCAAAGGACTAAATGAGTTGTTCTTATGATGTTTTTAGCCATTTCAAGTTATTTGAGTTGTTTTTATGATTTTTTTTAATAATTTTTTTATGTATTTTTGAGTGTTTTAGGATCATTTAAAGTCTGTTTTCGTTATTTTTTATATTTTTAAATTATTTAACATTATTGTGTGATGTTTTTAAGATATGACCGAGAGATGGATCCCACTTGGGAAAAGATCTGATCTTTTAAGGATAGGGGGAATGAATCTTACTACTGTCGATACCAACTTGATTGGGAAACTGTCCCCTATCTGCTATGCAATTGGACCCCGCCATACGATACAAATCAAACTGCTTTAACACATAGGAATCCGATCGATGATCAAAAGGCGAGTCTTCGAGAACTTGTATTTCTAGTAATTCAATGAAATTGATCGCCATAAATTCGACTTCGTGACTACACAAATTTGATCACGACCCTTATAAACAATGAATTTTGATGGTCTAAACACTGATTATTCAACTTTTTTGAAGTTTGGAAATAACAAAACCCTAACAGAAAAGAAAGCCTTTCTTCCTTTACATTTCAATCCTTCTCCTTGCCTTGATCTTGTGTGATCGTGTAGCTGTGTATCAAACAACAATAACACCAAACCCAAATTTTCCGTAGCTTTGTTTCAAGTAGTGATTAAAAAAAGTTTCAAAAAGCACAACCACTGAAGATCAATAAATGGATTTAATTTAAAGGTCTTGCGTTTTGGAGCCGGTTCTCGTCAATCTAATCACAGCTTATCTATTTGCAAACTTATCTGAGTCGTGTGTTGAGCCATGTCTGGCTCACTGATGAATGACTCACCAGTGGAATCGAGTTGGGTTTCACACGAACTTGAACTGAACAATAGTTATTCCCATGTCTGAATGATCACTCTTCTCACCGCACGGGATCACAATAGTGATTCCCCACATCTGCTTTCCATTTGGATTGTCTAGCTTGTGTGGGAGTAATATCTTGACATACATGAATGCATACATTGAATCCAACCCAAAAACTCTCTTAACAGTTCAAAGAGATATTAAACTCCAACTAGCATTTGATGGAATCTCTCCCTTATCCCTTTCCAACCGTTGAACCTAAATCATTTTCAGTCAACTAGTTAAACGCAAAGCTGTAAAATGCTCCACTATTAAACATGCTTAACTTATTGCAAAACAAAACTGTGCATTTTTTTTTAGTTACCATCATGCAACTAGCTTCGATGCGTTGGACCAGAATTCATCTATCTGGCTCTGGTTGGGTTAGATGTGTTCAGCAGCATTTGATGATGGATGTTTGTTAATTTGCACAACATCAACCTTCCATTCTGGTTCAGCTTGCATTTTCCTGGTTCTAGAGGTAAACAGGAAGCAAAGTCATACCTCTAATTGCAGCTTACATAGATTGGATTGTAAAAAACAATTCATGTTATACACGAGTTTCTAGTGGCCGGGCACGAAGAAATATAGACAGGACGACTATCTATTGATAATTATATATATATTTTTCTCTATCAAACATTAGGTATGTTTTATTTTATATATCTTTATAATGCGTTCTCTTTCTATCTTTATAATAAGCATTTTTGTCATCCACACACAGATTATCCACATTCATTCTCTTTGCTTACATAAACACTTGCTACAATCAAATTAAGCATGCATATTGGTCACTCAAAACCAATCAAAAAAGAGAGGGAAAATATGGAAGAGTTGTGCAGTATCATAGCAGATCAACATAAGGGTACGTTCTGCATCAAGGATCAGTGGTCCTCAACTCCCCCACCGGCGGCATTGGGGTTTTCCAATAGCCCTGCCGGTGGCCGCCTGACAACAAACACCAAACTCCACCGGGGGATAGCAGCACAAGCGTAATCCTTGACCCGCCGCCCGAGAACACAAACTCACCTGCAGGGCCGAGGAAAGTTCCGTGCTCCAAGAACAAGGGAGTGGTCCCACAGCCAAACGGCCGTTGTGGTGCCCAGATCTACATCAAGAACAAGCGCGTTTGGCTCGGCACCTTTGATGACGAGAAAATCGCCGCCAAGGCCTATGACATCGCTGCCCAGCGGTTTCGGGGCTGGGACACCTACACCAACTTTAAGCCTATTTTTTCTAACCAGACATCAGACCACAGCTCTGAGATTGAATTTCTCCGGTCCCATACCGAGGCAGAGATCCTGGACATGGTCCGTAGGAAGACATACTACGACGAGCTTCATCGCAACAGCAGCCGCAACCACTTATGTGAAAATATTGTTGGTCGTATTCCAAAGAGTCGGAGGATGCTGTTCGATAAGGTGGTGACACATAGCGATGTTGGGAAGTTGAACAGGTTGGTGATACCGAAGCACTATGCTCTGAGGCACTTCCTGTTGGGAGGATTTGAGAGAGAAACTGGGCTTGAAACATTACATCCAAGATATCTAGTTTGGAATATCAAGATCGTTGTCTCCAGACTAGTATATATAGAAAACTACGCTTACAGTAATAGGATATTTTAAACAATTAAAATATATTCTATCTACTGAACACAAATCTTATCTTTATGACGTATATTGAAAAACTTATTATTAAGGATATATCATAATATTCCTGAACACTTCCCGCTGTTTGATGGGCCCAGAGGATGCATGCTGCTCAACTTCCTCGATGTTGATGACAAGGTCTGGAGCTTCCGCTACTCTTACTGGAAGAGCAGTGGAAGCTACGTTCTGTGCAAGGGCTGGATCAGCTTTGTCCGGGAGAAGAACCTCCAGCCCGGGGACATTATCAGCTTCCAGCGATCAACCGGTCCAGACAAACAGGTTTACATCAACATTAAAAGGTCGATTGAGGTCCATTCTAGCGGCGGCCATGAAAGTCGTGACCAGCACCAAGGCACGACGTTAAGGTTGTTCGGGTTTGACATTTTGACATATAGCAGCTGCTCAACGACGACGAACTCAAGCTGTTGTGGTGAGATGAAAACAGGGGAAGATGGAACATTGTAGCAGCTGCTTGGTTTGAAATTATATCTTTATGTTTGCTTAATTCGCAAGTTGTGCGTATATAAGTTGATTGCCTTAATTCGTGTGATCGACTGTAAATATATACTAGTAGTCCTACTTCTCAAATTGTTGGATACGAACAATTAAGGAATAGTTACTGTTGGAACTTATGGTTGCATTTCTAAAATCTCATCTACGTACACAAATGTAACTATGTTGTCAAAATTATTTCAGGGAAGATTACTTTCCTACATAAAGTTCCACAATTGATTCGAATGGCTTCAAATCTTTTCAAATGTTTTTTTTAAGTTTTTTAAAATGGCAAGTCTCGGTTATATGATATGTCCCTTTCCCATTACAATTTCATCTCCTTATCAACACTAATTCTACATAACTCAAAAATAATTTTTTTCTTAATGGTATTAACATTCATTGTACTAATCCTGAGAGCAGTTAATAGGATATATTATAACAGAACATGATGATTTAGTATTGTTCCCTCCATTTTCTAATAAGTAGCACATTGCTTTTATGTTATTTTACGTTGATAGTAGAGGGTGGAGAATTTGTGAGAAGATAATATGATTCACATAAAGTATAGATAGTTTGAGTCTTTTGACATTTTAAAATTATCTAATATTATAAAAATATTATAATTTATGTGACACGTATATTTTTAAAATATGTCGTAATTTATCTCAAACATTTAAAACGGGGTTTTTTTTGTGTGTGTAAAGTTTGTCATAATTATTAGGGACAATTCTTGGAAGGTGCCACTTGAAAGATTTTATTTTAAAGAGATACCATCAATTTTTATAAATTTTCACAAAATATCACCCCACCCATAAAAATAAAAATACAAAAAAATAATCCATTTATAAAATAAAATAATACATCTATTTAAAAAAAATATGTATATATAATCCCATCATTTTGAAAAGGGAAATTTTTCACCCGAAATCCTTCTAACTTTTCTTCCAATTCCTTTGGAAGGATTTTGATCACTTCCCTTTCTTTTCCATCCATTTTCTATCAAATAGAAACTCACAAGCACACTCTAACAGAAGGACTCCTCCTTGTTGGCTCTCCTTCATGCGGTTGTTGCTGCTTGATTGTCTTGGTTCAAGGGGTGGAGGTGGAGAAGCGATGGCTGCAGAGAGAAAAGAGCAAAGGGAGGAGATGTGGATTTAATTGGAAAAGGATAGGATAATCTTTTTCAATAAATGATTAACGGTGTTAAGGGTCAAATGGATGGATGGAGGGGTCAATCTACATATTTGATAGATTAGAGAGGTTGAGTACACTTGAGTGATACTTTGACGGGGTTTTATACATTTTTTTCTTAAAAAAAATAATACGTTATGTCAGAAGTAGTACGTCTATCGGAATCTAACTGAAACAACTTGTACGTCTCCTGGAGCAATTAGTACGTCTGGTTGAAATCATACGTCCATCGGAATCCGATTGAAGCAAGCAGTACGTCCGTCGGAATCCAACATGAGTTATTAATACGTCTGGTCTTTCGTAGTATGTTTGTTGGAATCTGAGCATTGGGCGGGTCTTTGTTATAGAGAATTCCAAGCATGCATAACATTAGAGTTGATACACGTGAGATTAAGTTTGATTCGAACACATTAAACATATCTTATTAGAACATAAACTTCTATAACAAAAAAGCAAAAAAATAATAACTTTCCATCTCAAAGTCCAAATCATACATATGCTGAAAGGTTCTGCACATTACAATAATTTTGTAAGATCTACAATGACCACGCACGGGAAGAATAAGGAAAGTTGTTTATCTTAACGCAATTGTAACTGTAGATTTCGCAATGAATGATAGGTTGTAAACCTGCTAAATGACTAAGGTAGCCGACAAAACATTTGAATCGACGAATCGTTTGAATCGAAGTACATGCGAAACTTTGTATCCCCATCAAAATCCACATACAGATAAAGAATGACATTTAAATCATAGTTATTTTCAATCACACGATTCTTCTGGGGAAACTAAAAAAAACTTTAACCTGGTCGGCTGCACCATCTTCCCAATGAATTTAAGTATCTTCATGAACTTTAATTTTCATGTTTCTTTCATTGTTAATCTGTTTTCTCCATTGCTGGTTTATGCTCTAATAGGATATTGTAAAGGGGAAAGAGAGAGGAAAATGGAGTGAGTGAAACAAGCTAGACACCTACAGTTGTTCCAATGGAGAGATTTAAAGAAGGGGGAGAGGAGGAAGGGGAGAAATTGTAACTATTGAACGATAGATGTCCTGAACTTTAGGTATTTGGATGGCTCCATTACAGAATAAAAATCGTTTTTATTTTATTGAAATTATTTAATTAATCCATGAGACCCTAAAGGAGCAAGCGCTTGAAGAGACTTCTTCTTCTAAGAAAAAGTCTAAGGTTACATGTAAACTCCTTCCGGATGATATTTTCCCTTTTATGTCCAAAGTTTCATATCCTCAACGTTCCATTATGTCTGAAATCAAACCTCATGTATGTAGAGAGTATCCTAAAAGTCTCCTGGAAGTATGAAAATTATCATGATTATCATGTAGAGGGTGAACCGTGATAAATCTGTCATTTGCTTTAGTCCGAACTCTAACAAAGGAGTTAGAAGACAGTTTATATCGGTGTTGGGTATGCGGAAAGAGCCGGATCTGGGTAGCTACCTTGGTCTTCCCCTCACATGTGGTCGATCAAAAAAAAAAAAAAAAAAACTGTTTGTGGGAGTTAAAGATCGTATATGGAACGCTCTACAAGGGTAGGAGGAGAAATTGTTATCCATGGCGGGTAAAGAGATCCTCATCAAAACGATACTCCAGGCGATCCCGACTTATATCATGTCTTGCTTTAGGCTTTCGGAAAGTGTCGTTGAAGACCTGCAGTGGGTGTGTGCTTATTTTCTGTGGGGCTCGAAGGTTGATCAGAAGCGCATTCACTGGATGTCGTGGACTAATTTATGTGCACCGAAGTCCGAAGGTGGTCTTGGTTTCAAGGAGTTTAGGTATTTCAATGACGCTCTACTAGCTAAACAAGTTTGGAGTTTGTATCACTTTCCGGAGTTCCTAGCAGCACAGGTCCATAGGGTCCGTTATTTCTCAAACACAACAGTACTGGAAGTTTCCTGGGTATTTATGGCGGAGCTTGATAGGGGTGAATTCTCTCCTATCCCTAGGTGCTGTTTGGACTCTAAGCTCTGGAAGTCGTATAAGGATATGCAGTGATCCATGGATTCCCAGCCTGTAGCCTTATAGATGCTAGTGCGTCTTTTGCTAGTGGGTTTCCTCCGTGGGGTCCACAATCAAATACACACTTTTTGGCAAACTTGAGAACAGGCGGGCATATACTAGAATTAACAAAGACTTTTCAGGAACTTTGTGGAGCAGGCGTAACGCGGTGAAGAAAAGAAAAAGACGTCCATCAACCCTCTATAAATAGGGAGCAAGGGAGAAAAACATTTACAACACATCAAACACAAAAATAGCACCAGAAGAGTTAGAAAAATACCCAATTTGGGGTATTGAGGGGTATCCTCTACGGACATAATTTTATTCCGTTAGAGAAGAAAAATTAGTGAGAGTTATCCTGGTGATTGTAATCCCCTATCACAGTCTAGGGA
>JAOVYX010000288.1:0-13792 GCA_035668315.1 Drosera spatulata
CCACTACTACATTTTAAACTCATATTTATAGAGTGAAGTGGGTGCTTATAAATATTAATTTGACGTGCTTGCGACGGTACGCATCAATCATTCACCTAACTGTGTGACTAACAAGAGGATAATACATAACGTTTACGTTTGGATATTATCTATTTGCCACACTATCATATTAAATTCATGTCAGTAGGGCTGAGAGTTTTCGTGATTATGGAAGGTCGTGTGTCGCTTACGAAAAAAGATGCAGTTACCGTCATGATCCAAGACTCGAGGTTCTATGGACCAAATTGACTAGAAGGGCGTCTCTAGACCAATGGTTTTTATTTTCGGAAGTTTTTTTCATTTACAAACCACATAAATTAGCCCATGTTTAACTTGGTTTTCATAAACAAACTATTTTCTAAAACACTCTTGTTTTTGTTTTGGTTTTAATAATTGATAAAACCCAGTCAAAGAATGTTGGATTTATTTTAATAATGAATCATGTGTGTTGGGCTAATTTTGTTGGTTTAGTCCATTGAGACACTGGGCTCTTAGTTGGTCTAATATGGGCTGGTTATTGTGGGTTGGGTAGTTGTTTATTGATCAATAATGAGAGGATCCAATATTAGCTACACTATAAATACAATTAGGTCATCTTCCCCAACCCTAACCGTGCTATATACGGAGTCTCATCGAAACCAGCCAATAGGGGATTAGGAAAGTGGAACCTGCTAATGTGTATTGCAGATTCAATTCCACTGCATTTTATCATGGATTCGACCAATCGAGATAACATGTGTTGTTTATAATCTTTGATTGCGTTGTAGAGCCAATAATAGAAAAGATCTTGGTTTGATTATCCTACATGTGGTATCAGAGCAAACCATAAATTGGATCTAGAATCATATAGATTGATTTTGATAATATGAAGAATTTGATTTTCGATTGAATTAAATTGCCCCATAACATGTGGATTCATTTTTTGGGTGATTTGTATGCAAGATTCGAATTTTTGTGTTAATTAGATTGATCGAATTTTCTTGTTGTCCCTTTGAGGACATCCAATAAAATTGGAACCATACAGAGTAGATTAGCATGGCCCTGCGAATGGATGACACGCACAAATAGATTGATCTGTTAAAAAAAACCTAAAGCTGTGTGTTTTTGTTTTCATATTGATGACATCATCGCTGATGTTAGCGTAACCTGTTGATGTGATCTACTGACGTCATGTACTGACGTTATCTACCTATATTGCTGATCTCAGCACATGCATATGCTGACATCATCAGCTTATAGGCTGATGCAGTAATTTCAATATTGAAAAAATAATAATTGAATGATAAAACCAGCTTTTTGTTATGATTTCATTAATAACTATATCCCGTTATTTGGACCACACTATAAGGATTTATGTGAGTGATATTGATTTAATCCCTGAGATAGTGACAATATTTAATTAAGTTGTAATCCTCAAACGGATCTTCTTGATTAAATTTATTGTTACTAATTCTCATAAGGATGGATATTTTGAATTTTAATTCATGATCATTAACCTAAAGGTGGTTATTGTGTATTAAAAATAAGGGACTACATAGTTAGCATTTGGTTGGGAATTGATTGACCAAAGAGGGTTTATATGCCCAAATGTTGTAGATTCTCAATGGTTAGTATATTTTTCAGACTCGCTACTATGTATGGAGTTTTGCTATTGCATGTCATATATTCTGCCCAAAGGTGTTTGTTTGATGATTCTTGTGGACTCCTATATGTGTAATTTTATTACACATGGTACGTTATTCCCATTATGTTGGTCATATTGTCCTTTTTTTTAGCCGTTTCATTCTCAATTAACAACAACATAGTCACGATTGAAGTTCTCATCAGCTCTAATTTTAAGAAGTGGTAGGAAGACTTTCTATTTGCTATGGAAATGACAAGACATTCATCAGGCTCTAATAATGGATGAGCCTGCTGATCTTACTCCTGAGAGCACTGATGAGCAAAAATCCGTTAATGCTGCGTGGACGATAGAATTTGCTTGTTGGCCATGAGGAGGACGATCCAAGATCATCTCAAGAGTGGTCTACTAAATGATGCTGATACTACTGCTAAGGATTTATTGGAGGCTGTCAGAGATATCGCTTCTCTTCGAATGCTGAGATAGGGACTCTTCTTCGGGGTCTGTTCAAGATGAAATACGATGGTGTTTCTGGTGTGAGGGATTACATCATTCGGATGGTTGACTACCAGATAAAGTTGAAAGCTCTCAAAGTTGAGCTCCTTGATCCTTGCATTGTGCATTTTGCTTTGAACACACTTTCGCCTTCATTCAGTATCATCAAGACCAACTATAATTCCCATGATGAAGCTTGGAGTATCAAAGATCTGATTTATCGAGCTGTTGCTGAAGAAGAAAAGCTGAAGAAGGAGAAAGGGGCTGTTGTAATGTATGTCGCTAATCGTAAGTCTCATAAAGGTAACAAGCCTAAAAATCATGCTTCTAAGGTTACAACTCCAGTAGCTCAAAAGCCTAGTCAGCCTGACAAGTTGGGACCAAAGAAAACTACTTCTTTTAAGAAGCCCGGTCATGATTTTTGCTTCTTTTGTAAGAAACCCGGACATATAAAGAAGGATTGTCCTAAGTACGAAACTTGGTTGGCCAAGCGTGAGCATCAAGGTATTAATTCTTTGGCTTTAGTTTGTGAATCTAATCTATCTGAGGCCACATCTTTTTCGTGGTGGCTTGATAGCGGTGCAACTAATCATGTTACTTTTACCATACAGGGGTTCACAAACCAAAGGAAGCCAAATAAGGATGAATCAAAGCTTACCGTCGGCAATAATCAAGATGCTCAAGTAGAGTTCGTGGGAGATGTCTACTTAATTCTAGATTCTAGATATAGGTTGATGTTATGGAACACTCTTTACATTCCTTCTTTTAGGCGAAATTTGATTTCCGTTTCGTTGTTGGACAATTCTGGTTATTCATTTGTAATAAAGAACTCTATGGTTTTTTCTTTTAATTCGAATGTAATAGGCCATTGCACTTTTTCTCGTGGTTTGTATAGAGTGTGTTTGTCTCTCACTGATATCTATGCATACTATACTGTATGCAATTCAGCATCGAAAAGACTTCTACCTAAGGATCGATATTTCATGTTGTGGCATAAAGGGCTTGGCCACATCTCTAGGGAAAGAGTGAAAAAGTTGATAAAGCCTGACATCTTTCCTACTCTTGACTATGGTGACCTAGAGAGATGTGTTGATTGTTGTAGAGGCAAAATTTCTAAGAAAAGAAATAAAACAGCAATCCGTAGTTTCGATGTCTTGAAGTTGATCCATACAGACATTTGTGGGTCGTTCTCAACCACTTTAAGAGTAATTACTTTTATTGATGACTGTTCCCGATATGGTTATCTGTTTCTAATTAAATATAAATCCGAATCACTTGATAAATTCAAGATATTTTGGATTGAAGTTGAGAAATAACAGGGAAAAGTTATCAAGATAGTGAGGTCTGCCAGAGATGGTGAGTATTATGGCAAACATGGCGATGCTGAATAGCTTAAGAGCCCTTTTGCCAAAAACTTGGAGGACGCTGGAATTATTGCCCAGTTTATTATGCCTGGTAGTCCTGAGCAGAATGGAGTTGCTGAGAGACGTAACCGCACACTTATGGAGATGGTGAGGAGTATGGTTAGTAGGACCAACCTGTCAAATTTTCTTTGGGGTGAAGCATTGAAGACTGCACTTTATATTCTAAACAGAGTTCCCAGTAAAGCAGTTCCTCTCACTCCTTTTGAGTTGTGGATTGGACGTAGGCCAAGTTTGAATCATCTTAAGGTTTGGGGTTGTCCCGCTGAGGTGAAGTTATATACTCCATCGTTGAGCAAGCTGGATTCAAGGACTATTCGTTGTTTCTTCGTTGGCTATCCAGACTATTCGAAGGGTTACAGATTATATAATCCTTCTGCAGGTACAAGGATTGTGGAGTCTCAAACTATAAAATTTCTAGAACTTTATATAGTTGAACCAAGTGGTGCTTCTCAGACACAGTGTTTTAATGATGTTTTTTAGATGACATCAGTTGTTACGCACGTGCAGCTTGCTTCGGTTATTATATCCATTCTCTTACTCAGCTGCTATTTCTTGTCCGTAGTTAGTTTTCTGGATGGATGCTATGACATAAGAAATGTAGTCGATGAAGTAGAATGATGTTTGGGACTTAGTTGAACTGCCTAAAGGCCGCAAGGTAGTTGGTTGCAAATTGGTATACAAGACCAAACACAATTCTTAAGGTAAGGTTGAGAGGTTCAAGATCAGATTGGTTGCTAAGGGATTTACCCAGAAAGAGGGGGAGGATTATGATAAGACGTTTTCTCCAGTGTCCTCAAAGCATGCTTTTTGGGTAATCACGACTTTGGTGGCTCATTATGATTTTCGAAGCTACATCAGATGGACGTCAAAACTATAGTCTGAATGGTAATCTCATTGAGGAGGTTTACATAAAGTAGCCAGCGTGTTTCATTGCAAAGGCTGAAGATCATCTTGTGTGTAGACTTAAAAGGACTATATATGGTTTCAAGCAGGCTTTGAGACAGTGGTTTCTCAAATTTCATGAGGTGGTGACTTCTTTAGGGTTCTGCGAGAATCCTATTGAGCAATGCGTATATCACCAAATCAGTGGGAGCAAGTTCATCATCCTTGTCCTTTATGTGGATGACATCTTACTTGCTTGCAATGATCTTGCAATGTTGCATGAGACTAAGAGGTTGCTGGCAACGAATTTCAAAATAAAGGATCTTGGAGAAGCGCGTTTTACTCTTGGGATAGAGATCGCAAGAGATCGTTCACGCTATCTTTTGAGTCTTTCTCAAGGGACTTATATTGAACGTGTATTTAAGTGTTTCAGTATGTTAGCCTAAAAACCTAGTGGTGTTCCTGTTTGTGTTGGTGACAGATTGAACTCGTCGCAGTGTCCTAAGAATCCAGTTGAGAAGGAAGCTATGAAGCGATTTCCTTATGCTAGTATCGTGGGGAGCATTATGTATGCATAGGTTTGTACACGACCAGACGTTGCTTTTACTGTTGGACTTCGTGGTAGATACCAATCCAATCCTTGACATGCACATTGGGTTGCTGGTAAGAAGGTTCTGAGGTATCTAAAGAGGACGAAAGATTATGTGCTGACTTATCGCAAAGTTAATGACTGACAGTTGGTGGGTTATTTAGATTGTGATTTTGCTGCCTGTGAGGATGATAGAAAGTCCACCTCTGGTTATGTCTTCTTGATGGTAGGCGCGGCAGTTACTTAGAAGAGTGAGAAACAAAAATGTGTTTCCACTTCTACCAAGCAGGTTAAATTCATAGCCTGTTTTGAAGTTGCAACTAGAGCTGTTAAGTTAAGAAACTTCTAGCGTGAGTTGACCATTGTTGATTTTGTGTCTAGACCCATCCATTTGTTCTATGATAACCGAGCTGCTGTGTTGGTTATCAACAATAATAAAGGTACACAGTGTCTAAGACCATTGAGGTGAAGTACATGTCCATCAAGGATGTTTCACTAGAGTAGATTGGTACAGATGATATGGTTGTTGATCCCTTGACAAAAGGACTACGCTCAAATAACTTTAAGAAACATGTTGGTAGCATGGGTTTAGTTGCATCATTGGATGTTGTCATTTAGTGGGAGCTATCATTTGTTTCGCTTTACTGTTAGATAGATTATTTTATCTGTTGTATTATTTGGCACGTTGGTGTTTTATATACATGTTGCTCAAATAAAGTGTAGCTTTTCATAGTTGTTATATATTTGGCACGTTGGTGTTTTTTATATATGTTAACTTCATTCTGTCTAAAAGTCTCGAAGTTTTGTGTCAACTTGATCAAAGGCTGGGGTAATAAGTTGAGCTATGTTGCATGTCTTCGGACACATTAAAGTATATCACGTGATAATAAAGTCAAGACATATGGGTTTGTTGGAACCGGTTTTCTCAAATAGTACGTTGGTACATAAGGTGAGAAAATGTGTGACTGACAAGAGAATAATGCATGACGTTTACGTTTGGGTATTATCTATTTGCCACCATATTAAAATCATGTCAGTAGGGCTAAGAGTTTTTATGACCATGGAAGGTCGTGTGTCGCTTATGAAAAAAGATGCAGTTATCGTCACGATCCAAAACTCGAGGTTCTATGGGACCGAATTCACTAGAAAAGCGTCTCTAGACCAATGGTTTTTATTGTCGGATTTTTTTTTCAAGCCGCATAAATTAGCCCATGTTTAACTTGGTTTTCATAAACAAACTGTTTTCTAAAACACTCTTGTTTTTTGTTTTGGTTTTAATAATTAATAAAACCTAGTCGAAGAATGTTAGATTTATTTTAATAATAAATCATGTGAGTTTATTTATTGTTGTGTTGGGCTATTTTTATTGGTCTAGTCCATTGATACATTGGGCTCTTAGTTGTCTAATATGGGCTAATTAGTGTGTGTTGGGTAGTTGTTTATTGGCCCATAATGAGATGGTCCAATATTCGTTACACTATAAATACAATTAGATCACCTTCTCTAACCCTAACCGTGCTATATACGGAGTCCCATTGAAGCCAGCCGACAAAGGAATTAGGGAAGTGGAGCCTGCTAACGTGTATTGATAGTGACAATTTGTAGATTCAATTCCACTCTATTTCATCATGGATTCGACCAATCGATGTAACATGTGTTGTTTATCATCTTTGATTACGTTCTAGATCCAATTAGGGAAAAGATCTTGGTTTAATTATCCTAGAGTAACATCATCAACTTCTTCCTCTAGCCACCATCACCACGCACGGCCAAACCTCTACGCAACACCACCCTTAACCACCAGCTAGCATCGGCGTTGACCGCCTAGAGTCACCGGAGAGCAGGGAGAGCAACCCGCAGTCCCTCCCTCCACCACGACACCATTATCGATCTCTCTTCCTCTTCTTTCACGCAACCACCAACACCACAATGGAGACCAGCCACCGCGCAACTAGCAATGCCGCCATCCTGTTCACCACCACGACAACGAGCTGCCATCCATCCTCTGGCATTGTCATCGTCACTGGACAACAACAGGAGCAACATCGCAACCTCCTTTCCCTCTTATTCGTCCTTACCACGTGCAACCTGAAAGATCCCAAAAATAACGTAGAGGGGGAGGGAGGGTGAATATGTTATTTCAAAAATTTTACCAGGCAGCATGGTAAACCTATTGGCTAGACTGCACTACCTGAGTCTGCTACAGTTATCGGAAGTTCTGCAATTGAGACTTTAGCTTTGAAAAGCTTGTCTCTTTGGACCTTTTGAGATCTAACTAACAGTTTAGAAATGAAGAACAGTGCAGAAATATAAATGACAGGATTTATAATGGTTTAGACACCATGTTACCAACACATAACATTAGCTTAGTTTAGTCTTTCCTTGGTGACCAGTGTAGCCAAGCCAAGAGGAGGTTCACTATCTTCTTGTTTGTGGCTTATAAGAAAACCCCTTTACAACAAGACTCTTTTTGTTAAAGGATGAAGAACCTAGATTTTGCAGTGCTCTGCTGTAGTTGCTGTTCTTCAGTTACACACTAGTGAATCTTATTTAGAAATCTTGAATCTTCAATTCAGATCTTACAAAAGGAGTCTCCAATGCTTTTCTTTCTTTGAAAGCTCTCAAATGATATTCAAAATTTTCTCAGACCCGTCCCTTGTCAACTCTTGTGTACTATGTCCTCCTTTTTATAGGCTCAGGGAATCAGAACCCGTGACTGTACGATCTGATAGTGACAGCTTTGTCCTCTACTACAGTAGACTGACCTGGCTTCATCTTTTCTGATTCTGTACACATCACCATTGCCTCAGCTTCTCGTTTTTGATCCCTTCCTTGTTCCTTTCCATTCCAGCACAACTTATACTGCACCCAGACTCACTCACGTACCAGGTTTACTACACGCCTCTGCTGTACAGCCTCTACTGCCAGTCTCTGCTGTACCCTCGACTGTATGAGCTCTGCTGCACAGTCTTCATATCCATCCTTTCTACAACTTCATTTGCACTATCTCCAAATTAATAGCTTCCAGACCTCATCTGCTCAGCCAACTACTGTAGCCTCGTTTGCACCCAGCACTGCACTTAGTCTTTTGCAATTCAACTTGCATACTTGCACTGCGATATTGCTCATTTCACTTTGCTGCTGGAACTGGCATTGAACAATGCAATGGTCCTTGATCATGAGAACTCTGAGCCACTTTTGCTGTCATATGCATATGATCGTTGGCATGTAATTTTGTAACCCTCTGTAGTCTGCATGCCTCTACTGGACGACCTCTGGCCCTAGTCTGCAACTACCTATCTAACTATTACAGCCTAAGCATCTATTACATACATAATTTTTTCTTAAGTTTTGTTCATCAATTTCTATACCAATGGAGGGATTGCACATTCCTATCAATCTGCCCCTAAAATTGATGCAAACAAAACTCCTAAGAAATTCTAACAGCAAGATCGCTTTTCAACAATTCTTTTTATGAAAAAAAATGTTACAAATATAAGAGGACTTACATTTTTCTAAGGATTAGTCCCTCCGTCGTCTCTTGAAAGGATAATCCTGTTGCAGAAGCTTTGGTCATTTGTGCTTTGGTTTCCTCCTCCTCTGCTGCTCTGAGGAACTCCTGTGCTGTTCTGCTGTACTCCTGTTGCATGGACCCTCTGCTACAGGCGTAGATAATTCTGCTGTACTTCTGTTGCTTGGCCCCTCTGCTGCAGTTCTCGTTTGCTTTGTTACATACCGTTGTGGGTGTCTCTTCCCCTAAGACCTTTGTCTACCACTTCTTTCTACTGCACCTTTTGCTGTAGTCTCCTCAACTGCACTCTTTGCTGCAGTCTTCTCCCCCTTTTTGTTTGCATTGATGCTTTGGGTGAGATCTTTGACAGCTTCTTTTAGTGCCAAGAGCTCAGCTGCCATGTTATTCTGTGCGCTTGTGGCTCTCCTAAGGGCTAAATCCACCCTTGACTCCAAGAGGGTGAGTCTCTTGTCGTTGTTGAGGATGTGGGTCTGCTGTTGGTTCTGTGTTTCTTTAATTGTGGTCTGCAGCTTCCTGAATTTGATGGCATGTACATTGTGCAGCCTGTTATAGTTTGCAGTAGTCCTCAGATAGTGTTGCTGACTTAGACCTGTGCTCTTCTGGGCTTGCCTTGCGATTGTTTGAAGCAGATCGTAGAAGGCATCGAAATAGTGCTCCCTTTGGTCCTTTTCATCTGCTATCTCGTCTAGAAGTGGCTTCAAATTTGCAATGAAATCATGAAGAGCATCTTTGGTCCATTCCCTGATATCATAGATGCTTTGGTCCATCTGTTGCAGTTTGTCATCAACACTAGAGGGTGAGGCTTCTAGAGCTCTGCCCGTCGGCTTCCTCTTAGATGTAGATCTGGTTCTGACAGATGTTGGTGTCTCCATGTGTTATGGGAGCTTTATTGTTTCCATTCCCAATCTAAGACTCCTTATGGCCATCTATGGAGTCATTGGAATATTTGAGGTCGCTCCGTACAACAGGCCTTGGGGGAATTCAACTAAAGGGAGGTCTTCAATTATCTGCTGTAATCCAAACGATGATTATGGAGTGAATTGCATGTGGATTGGAGAGATGTCCCCTTGCATGTGTTGAGTTAATGGTGTGTCCTCTAACATGTGCCTCATGAGAGTTGCGAGAGTTATCCCTTGTGACGAACTCTCTTCTGTAGTCCGTTCATGTCCTTCTGGAAATTTCATTGCTTCTGTAGGAATTCCTTGTGGTTCCTCTGCTATCTCCACTTGAAGATTTTTCATATCCTGCATCAGTTGAGTGAGTGATTGTTGAGGTTGTGGCTCATCTATAGAATACGGTTCGTCTGCAATAACAGTTTCAGTCTGTGAAGAGGTGAATTAGACTTTGTGCCTAAGTGTAGAGGTGAATCAGACTTTATGATTTGATTACTTTGTCTGTCACTATTTATGATTTGTTGTGTCAAAATAATTGTTTATGTTCTATGCATTTTATCTACTATTAGACTCTATATCTCTAAGTATTAGACATCTAATATTCCTAGAAGTGCTTGAGAGAGTCAGGGTTCTGAAGGAGAAAAGGCTTCGTTGGAAGTACCGAGTAAATCAGAATGGTTCAGAAGACCTCAGGGTATCAGAGTTTCATTGCTCAAGGAACAGAGTTCAGACAAAGATTAGGAAGTTTACTGTATGTCTATATTCTGGGAAGACTGTTCTGATTACGATGTTTCAGAGTTATATGATATATGCTTTGCAAAGTTCTGAAGAGATCAGAAGACTATGACTTGTGATAACAGACTTCTGGGTTGAAAAGATTCAACAGACTGCAGTGTTGGACCAAAGGAGTTCAAACAGACTTCTGTGATTGGAACAGACAAAGGCTAACAGACTTCGATACTATATCAGACTACGGATTCACCATGGACGAATTCAACAGATTTCATCAAGGTCTGATGTGAAGACAAATGAGAAACTAAAGATCTAAATGTCCGTACAACCTGTTTCATTTTTCCACGGCATCCAGGATCTATAAAAGGTAGATGGAGGATTCAGTTGAGTATAATTTTAATTTCATTCATTCATTCTTCAGCGCACATACTCTCTTTGCAAATTCATCTCAACTGCAAGCTTCAAGATTCAAGAACCATCCACTTTCGGTTCTCCTTATGACGAAGCGACTTCTATATTTAAGGATTTTCTGAAATCCATTATCATTTTTGATTGGTTGGATTTCATCTTTGGAGATTTCTACATTCTTCATAGTTTTGTGAGTTTAACAGATACTTTCATTCTTTCTTGATACGGTTCGCTGAGTGATCCACAAGACTCAAAGGTTGAGAGGTGAACCTCAAAACCTTTTGTAAATCAGTTGTGATCTTGATTAGAAGGTTTACTGAGTGATCCAGGAAAACTCAGAGGTTGAAAGGTGAACCTGAAAACCTTTTGTAATCCATTTTGCGATAGTGGATTTGTTGTGCTATTCTGTGGGTTTTTCTCCCTGATCTAGGGTTTGCCACATTATATATGGTGTCCATTTTACATTTCCTGCCGATTGAATTTTTGTGTTCATTCAACAAACAACAATCGAATCAAGAACTGTCAATTTGAACTATAACTTTACTAGTTTCCGCTGTGTTCTGTTCAAGATTTCGAATAAGAATCGAATATTGATCATTTAGCCTATTCATCCCCCCTCAAGGCTATATTGTTGTAATCGTTGTAGTCCTTTCAGTCTGCTCTGCTGCATCAACTGCGGGAACTATGGTAGTCTGCACCTCTTCTTCTATGTCCTCAACTGCAGAGGACGGGGCAGTTTGCAACTCTGCCTCGTCCGCAGGCGTCTAGACAGTGAGATCCTCCACCTCTGCTGCAGACACTGAGGTAGTCTGCTCCTTAACCTCATTAGTCTGCTTTACCGCTCCTGCTGCGGCTGCTTCGGTTGTTGGTTCTGTTGCACCAGTCTACACCTCTGTACTTTGCTGCAATGGCTGAGGGACTCCTTCCCTGGCCACTTCATCTATGAGTTCATCAAGGTGGTTATTCCCGCCTTGATCCTCATCACCATCGTCATCTTCACCTCCTGGAGACAGTGGTCTGCCAACCTATGGTCTTGACAAGTACTCCTGAATTTCCAGTGTTGCTGCTCGAACATACTTGTCAATGATCCTTTTCAGCTCCAACCGTACTTCTTGTGTGTGAACAAACTCAACTAGCTGCAGTTTGAGCTTGTCTGTGTTTGTCCGTCTTCAGTGTGGAGTCCTCACTACAAAAAAAAAAAATAAAACAGTTTAGCTACGGAAAAATTTAGCAACTGATCCGTAGCAAAAATAGCAAATAATTTTATTTTATTTATGCGACGGAAAGTCAAACCCTGTCGCTAAATTTAATAAACACATCAATTTTTTTTAGCAATGGACTTTCGTCGCAAAAAATTTGAGTTTGAATTTGCATTCAAACTATTAACGACGGAAGCCGTCCCTAAAAATAAGTAGCTATGGATCCGTCACTAATTTAATTAGTTTTTACCTTAATAACTTTTTGCATGAAAAATTTGCATTCACACTATTAGCTACGGAACCGTCACCAATGTAATTAGTTTTGGTCTTAGTAATTTTTTGCATGAATTTTTGCATTCTAACTATTAACGACGGAATCCATCGCTAAAATAGACATTTTACATTATTTAGCGACGGAATCCGTCGCAAAATAGTAAAAAGAATTTTGTAATTATATTAATTAGCGAAGGAATCCGTCGCTATTTAGGTTTAATGATCATTTAGCGACGGATTCTGTCGCAAACATTCTTTTCGATGATGATTTATGAGTTAAAATTTTACAAATTGTAAATATTTTTGGATTTCGTAATAGTTGAAATGGTAACTTATGATAAGGTGTTCTATTTAATAAAATTTTAATGAAAAAAATACGTATTGTTAAAAACTCGTAATAATATATATGTTGTACAAGATATAAGATGTTATATATGTAATAAAACTTGAAACATATAGGATGTTGTACATGATATTGGTGTTAAATGTATCACGTAATATAAATGATGTCCTTATGAAATTAAATTGAAAGTAATTGTGAAAAAGAAGTAAACGATGTAAAAAAACATAAAAAGAAAATGCGAAAAATTTAAAAACTTTCATATTAGCGACGGAATCCGTCGCGAATATATTTCATTGGTCAAAAATAGCGACGGATCCGTCGCTAATAGTATAAATGCAAAAATGATGCAAAAATTCACTAAAGCAACAACTAATGTAATTTAGCGACAGATTCCGTCTCTAATATGTGTACAAACCCATATAGCGACGAAATCCGTCGCTAACTGTTGAACAAGTTATTTTGTCAGATCCAGCGGCGGAATCCGTCGCTAATATGTGTACAAACGTAATTAGCAACGGAATCCGTCGCAAAATTTTTTATATATATCGGCAGCCGCCATCACCTTCTCCTTCATTTCCTCCTTCTCCCGCTGTCGCCGTCCCCGTTGCCGTCCGCTGCCCTCGCTGCTGCCGCTGTTGCCCCTGCTGCCGTCGTCGTCGCCGTCGCCGCTTCTCCCTGCTGCCGCCGCAGACCTCGCTGTCGACCTGGCCCCGCACCCTCCCGTAGCCCGCAGACCCCGTGCCACCACTGCTCGTTGCTGCCGCCGCCGTCGACGCCCGCTGTCCCCGCTACTGCCGCCGGCTTCTGCGCCCGCTGCTCCCTGCTGCAGTCGTTGCCGGCGGCCACGGGCGCCCGCTGCCCTAGCTGTCCCGTAACCACCCGCTGCCCCCGGTTCCCCTGCCCTGCCGCCGCTGCCATCCACTTGCATCATGACGGTAATTTTTTAACCTTTGTTGTTTGATTTTATCTTGTTAATTATGGTTGATTGTATATTGATCTTGATTCTTATATGTGAAAAAAGATATATGATGCAAAACAAAACATGATTAATTGACCGAGAATAATCCGGATTCTTGATTCTTGTTAATTATATGTTGCAAAAAGATATATGATTCTTATTAGGAAAACCGATTCACCATAGAATCCGGATAAAACAAGTCACAAAGAGTGAAAAAATGATTTATTCAACACTCATATACCTATATTTTGTTGAATTACAAAGGTTTAATTTATAAATAATTGTGTTGTGTGCATCTTTTGTTGCCAACACTTGCCTAATGAAATGTTCATTAATAACAAACAATCTCGATTGTACATTATCAATTAAGCATAATGATTCCTGAATTATGAGATTACTAACAA
>JAOVYX010000289.1:0-12500 GCA_035668315.1 Drosera spatulata
CCCATCACTTTAGAACTCCGCAATTAAGCGTGCTTAACGTGGAGCAATGCTGGGATGGGTGACCTCCTGGGAAGTTTTCCAGGGTGTGCGCGAATGAGGTCAAAGCGCACATGAAGAACTAGTGGTGGTCTGTGGGGCCAGTTGTCAGCCTCGCGAGCAGTTCTTGGTGACAACCCGGGTAGCAAGGATTTGGCTGGGGCGTTACAGTATGGTATCAGAGCAACCCTACGACCGCGTACTGGACCTGTGGACAAGAGGTTCAGGTCAGCCGCTTAGCGGGGGAAGGTTCTGGGGCTGTGTATTGTGGTTGAAGTCGAAACGAGGACGTTGCGTTCTTTAAGTGGGGGTGTATGTAATACCCCAAAGAAATGCTTAACTGGTTTGATAAAACTACCTATACCAACAAGGTGCACCTTCCTTTTCGATAATCCATCTTTTTAGAACATCGCAGTTAAACGTGCTTAACGTGGAGCAATGCTGGGATGGGTGACTTCCTGGGAAGTTTTCCAGGGTGCGCGCGAGTGAGGTCAAAGCGCACTGAAAGGATTAGTGTCGGTCTGTGGGGCCATTTGTCAACCTGACGAGCGGTTCTTGGTGACAACCCGGTAGCAAGGATTTGGCTGGGACGTTACAACTTGTTTGATGATATAATAAAAAAAATACAAAATATGAATGAAATGCAATTTTAATATGCAAATACGAAAAAATACGATCTTAATTCGAAAATATCGTATTTATATGAAAATGACCTAAATCTAATTTTACACTTATTTTCCCTTATATTCCAATTAGATTAAAATAATTTTTCATTAAAAACCCACTAAATAACCAGTACTTCTGCACTTAAATTATTTTAGTTAATTTAATTCTATATATATATACAAGTCATTTATTTCCTCCAAATCTTTTACAAAAATACTATTAAACACCATTACCATATCAAATTATAGTTGGACAAGGGAAGAGAGGAAGGAGATATTTAAGGATAGGAGAAGAAGCTTGATGGAAAGACGAATACGACGAGAATCCGTTATCATCATTGAGAGAAGGTAATCCGCTTGGTTAGAAATTTTATGAAAAATTGTATACTCGTTTATAAATTTTGATATTAATACATATATTATTTTCACATGTGTAGTTTCTAAAAAAGTTAAGAAATCATGATTCGAAGTTGAGAATCTTAAGTTATAAATCAAAACGTGCGGATATATCAATCTATAAAAAAACTGGTTATAAAGATGACTTTATGACTTGATATGAAAATATATAGTAAGACTTACAAGAAAATCCTTATATCACTAAAAAGATATGAAAGTTTAGTTTCCAGAACAGCTTATAAATAATTATTTGGGTTGTATATAAAGAGTTATGAGCAAATTAGTGAACTAAAATGAAACTATTTGAACTAGCAGAAAATATAAACTTGAACTAATTAACTGCTATTATTGATAAGGTTTTATGATAGAAAATTTAATTCAATAAAAAGATTATGAAGTCTAATTTATGTAGAATTTTATGAAATGAATTTTGAAGTTGTATAAGAGAAGTTATAGATTTAAACGTGTCGAAGGATCATGTTAGACAGAATCTAAAAATAAACCGTTTTGATCCCGAAACAACTCAAAATGTTCACAAACATCTCTAATGATGATAAATACATAAAATCATCATCATGGACTATCAAAATAAGTATCAAAGACTTTTATCAAAGCTTGATATCACCACATAACATTAATATGACAGTTTTTCAAGAAGTATGAATGAATATACTTAATTGCATAATGTGAACAATCATTCATAAGGGTGTGTCATAATACACATATCCTATTATATTATAGGATTTGGAGACGCTGCTCATTATCACTCAAGGACGATGCTGAGTATGTGCTTGTGAAGAATTATGGTAAAAGGTAACGTTTAGATTCATTGTGTGTGGCAATGCTTGTTATTATACCGTGAGTATACTAATATGCATTGGAATATTTGGACGTAGTCACTAAATGTGGTTGTCGTAAAATACTGTCTGTAACTGTTATGTACTATGTGTTAAATATTGAGGGTTGTAGAGTGTTATTGTATTGTGTATGTTATGTCTTGTTTGTTGGTATAATGAGGGTGAATGCGTGAAAAGAGTATAAATCCATAAATTGGTGAGATAACTTCATGGTATAAAACATAAAGAGCGTTGTGTCTATCGCATGTGTTATACAATGACTTGATGATGATATTCTTTCATCGATCTTTTGATATGAGGGTATCTCACTGCAGGAGATTTTGGGCTCCGGTTTGACTAATCCCCTTTCGCGGATGTCTCTTTTGCTAAAACTGAATAAAGTTTATCCATGAAATTGAATAAGTCTCGCTAAGGGCACAATTATGACGTTGAGGGTATCTATCGTCTGTCGTCTCTGTGTGACTGACATGATGATAGGTATAACAAAGTCATGAGTGAACTGTTGAGTGCAGCAATGCGTGAGACTTGGATTAGGGATCTATCGTGTCATAGTGTCATTGTCTCACTTTGTTTGATATGAAGGTCTTGACTGTCATTACCATAAAGGGTATGACAATAGTAAATGACGTCGATAATGTCTGGAGTGTCGATGGACGCATGGTTTCAAGCGTTGTTACGTGGTGTTAAGTGTGCTTATGTGACTAGGATAAACCATTGGTATGTTTGTGATGATAATTATGAATGCCAGATTGGCATGATAATTCCAGAGTGTTGGAACAAACGATCTAAGTGATCATTTCCTTTTCTTTTATTACCTTCTTCTCTTGTGTAACCCTAATAAGGAAACCGGCACGTTATTGAGCTCTTATAGTTCACGGTTTTTTTTCTTTGTCTTTTTTCTTCTCTTTGATACAGGAGCAAGACTTGAAGAAGAAGTATGACCTAAGATTTGATACTAGATATAACTTATGTATGAAAGATGTTCTGATCTTAGCAAGAGATGTAAATTCCGTTGTAAATGTGATATTCTGGGTTATGATTAAGTGCATCAAAAATTTCTAAACTAATGATGTATAAGTGAATTTAGTTTAATTCTTATGATTAAGTCAGGAAGTAAAGTTTTTGCCCAATTGAGGCATTGGGTCCAACGACAATAACGTCTTATATTCATTATTAAGTAATGAAAAGTCGGGACGTTATAGATATAGAGCATATGATTTGCCATAGGGAAACATATTTCGATGGCATTCAGTAACGCCAAATCTCGATCTGTAACAAACACTTAAGGCAATTCGGTCTCTTTTTCAATCATTCATTTCTTCGTGGTAGTCAAAGCCCAAGTGAGTCATTCGGTATCTTCACTATGAAGATAGACGAACATAAGAGAATAGGTTTCAAGGGTTGATGTGATACCGACAACCTCTAATAATGGTATATGATATTCATTTGATCTTATATGTGACATCGATAATTAAGACAGATAAAAATTGATAGATAACTCAAGACTCGTGGGTTGGACCTATAGAATATCTGTGATTTCATTGCTATTAGGATTTGTCCGACAATCATATAAGTACCTTTTGTTTTATAGCTGACTCAAAACCCACTGCATGGGAATTAACCCACCTCGTTTAGATTTTGTGAAAGAAAATAGCGTTGTATACGTTTTTAACAAATATAGTATTTTTGGGACCTTTTTGTTTCAAAATAGAGATTATTTTTCGAGGAGTAGTGTTTTGATTCATTTCGACAACAAAATCTAGTTCGTGCGGTTTTAACCTAGAAGAAAATTCATGCCCTTCGAAATGTTCCATAGGGTCATGATTATGCAAACCACAAACGACCTTTAACCCCCATTTGACATCATCTGGAGGTTGTGGTATACCCTATAATTCAAAAGGACAATCACATTTTTTAGTACATGTGTTTCTTTGTAAGGGTTGACCTTCGATCAAATTTCATGGAGGTTTGTATTTTTCTCCTCTTTCACAACCGAAAAAACACCTTCACAACCTATTACCTTTTAATCCATTGAAATTTATAATGATCACGACCATGTCATTTTCGAGACCGACGTTCCGTGTCTAAGCTAACATTTCTTCTCTGATTTTAAAAATCTAAAAAATGATGATGAATAATGTGTTACTACGACATTATAAAACTTAATAAATGACTATTAGATGGCTATGTCCACGAAATAACAAATCTGATTGGTAATAAATTTCGATATATAATCACGACGATTGTTACAGACGCTATCTGCACCGCAAAGATCATTCACAATGGATTGACTATCCGAAAATAAAGAGTTGAAATTGATCATATTTTGTAATAACGTTTATGAAGCACACTCTCACTAGAGTTGTTAGAGTTTGATGAGATCAAATGGGTTGTGATGAATTAAAACAAAACGAATGAAGTATATATAGAAAAAATTGAGTGTAAAGAAAGAAATAAAAAATCAAAAGAAAATGATGAAGGGAATATGAAAAGGTTGATAAGATTAGAATTTGAAAAAGTTAAAGAAATATGAAAAAATTGACAAGATTAAAATCTGAGAAAATTGGAAAAAAATGAAAAAGTTGATGCGCTTAGAATCTAAAAAAGTTGAAGGAATATATAAACGTTGATAAGATTATAATTTGAAAAAAATTGACAAGATTAGAATCTGAAAGAGCTGAAAGAATATGAAAAAAATGATAAGATTAGAATCTAAAAAGTCGAAGGAATATGAAAAAGTTGTTAAGATTAGAATTTGAAAAAATTGACAAGATTTGAATCTAAAAAGTTGATAAGATTTGAATTTGAAAAAGTTGATAAGATTTGAATCGAAAAAGTTGAAGCAATATGAAAAAGTCGACAAAATTAAAATCTAAAAACTTTTTCAGATTAGAATCGAAAAAAAAATGACAGTATTAGAATCTAAATTTTATTCTATATTAATATTGTTATTATTTTATTAATATTTATTTCTAACATTATTAATATCTTAATAATATTATATATAGTTTTTAATATTATTTTTATTATAAATTTTATAGCTTGTAATATTATTAATATTATTTAATGTTAATTATGTCATTAATTATTATCATTAATACTTATTTGGTTTAATATTATATTAATTGAAAAAAAATAATGTGTTTGGAATATGTGCTGGTTGGATTGTTTGGAAAGTGGGGATTGTTTGGAAGCAAAATGGGGGGTTTGATGAGGATGAGAGTGAGTGTAGAAAAGTAATTTTTCATATATAAATTGCTTTTTTAACTTATTTTAAGCACGCTTGACTGATTTCCCGGTTTACCAAACAGGCCCTTAGCAGTTTTAGTATATGTAGGCTATCATTATCATTATTCGGAGGCAAGAATACAAAGTCCACTAGTGCGAGAAAGACAAGGGAAGAGACTGGTGCTGCTATGGTGCTACCCGCAGCGAGGAGGAGAGCCAAAGGATAGATTGAAAGAGAGAGAAAAGAGGGGACAAACCGTAGATTTGCAATCCAGCTGCTATTAGATTCAAATTCGATTACTAAAGTTCAACTTTTTTTGAGCCAGGTCAGTTAATTTTCACTCTCTTTTGCCGGCTCGATTCTCTCTTTTCTCTCACACACGAAGCAGAGCACTCTTCGAAGCTTTGAAATCCCTTCGAATTTCCGCAGATTCACTGGTAAAATTCCTCATAATTGTCGAATTTCGAGTCAAAATTGTCGATTTTCGTGCTCTTATTCATCGAATTCTTGTGGTAATTGATTCGATTTCTGTGTTTTCGGTGCTTGATTTGCTAGTTTTTTATTTATAGGGTTTGGTGGAGAGCTGTTAAATTGACTGTGAAGTGGTTCCAAGTTGGGATTTTTCGAGGTTTTGTGGTTGAATGAGGTTAGGATTAGGAGAAATTGATGTGTTTTGAGATTCGATTTCTGTGTTTTTGGTGCTCGATTTGTGAGTTTCGTCTTTCTAGGGTACCCTTCGAGGGTCTGAAATCGTGTTTGATTCGGGGCAAGTTTGGATTTTTTTTTTTTTTTTTTTGTGTTTCTATGATTTGATTTTGAAAAGCAGTTGAAGACAAGCAAAAGCACTAAAGCAGTTGCCAACATCTCCAAACCTCAAAAGCACTTCGTCAAACCTGCTCCGGAAACTTACCTTCAATGGGTTGCGCTTCGTCACGGGACAAAGGAGACGGTCAGATATACCTTTTTACTCACAAACTGTTCTTTCCTCTCACTCTTCCCTTTGTATGTTATTCCCTTGTTGCTTTTCGTCTAGTTCGTGGACACTTCTTGTTGTCTAATTTCCCCCTCCCTTGTTTGCTACTCCAAATTTCGAATTACTCCGCTTTTTTCCTAAATCAGCTATTAGTTGTGGAGTTCCGAAGGCTGTTAAACTTGAAACGACCACCATTCATCATAAGATGGATGCATCGCTAAGATTGTTTTTGCAGAATTCAACTCGGGAATTCTTGCTTCTTGTGCGGTCAACATTTTGTACTTGCTAGATGGAGGTCGAGCTATGTCGCTAAATCTGAAATGTAGACAAATTAGGTGTTTCTTGTAAGTTCCATGTGCCAGTTTACTGGAGCCAAACGGTCCAATGGATTGATAAGCTATTATAATGACCAGTAGGGTGGACATGACAATTACTTTCTTCGTTGTTTAAGTTTAGGTTGCCTGTGGTTTCATAGCTGCCAGAAGTTGCTCTGATGAATTCTTGAACGGTTTCCTATTTGGTTGTTTTAGGTAGTGCTCTTGAGTTTGTTGTGATCCCAGAGATTTTAAAACCTCCCTCGTTAGGACAACTCTCTTCCAGTCTGTGAACTTTGTTCCTATTTTGACAGCTATTTTCGAAACAAAATATCCATAGAATAAGGGAACCTAAACCTAACTCAAAGCTGATAGCTCACGTATGTAGTGCATAACAGTGAAGTTACTTAAAAGTTCTTGCTGGCACATGGCAGATGTTGCCTTTCTCTTTTATTTTTCTTAGAGCCGTAGGAGCTCTTTCTGTTTTACCAAGATTTTCCTTTATTTGGTGTGAAATGCTGTCTGTCACGTGTCTCTTATCCCAGAGTATTGATGTTTGGAGAAAAAAAAAAAAAAAGAGACAAACTATGCTTGCATATCTAGGTCTGATTTGTTGTTGCTCCAACCTCTTGGGTTTGCCGTGTGTGTTGCGCATTTAATTGATCCAAGTCGAAATGTGATAGAACAAGTTTTTATCATATGGAACATGACAGGGATGGATGATCGATCTCTACTGAGGGAGTTAGCTTCTTGAGTTAGTTCAAAAGGATTTGATTCTCGGATGCCAAAATTCTGTCACTGGTTGAAGATTTTATAGTTGGTCAGCTATATACGGGCTGGGCAATAGTTTTGCCATTTTCACTGCTTTTAAAATGAAAATGAGGAGTTTTTCATGTAATGGTAGAAAATGGATATGAGAACATTAAAGTTTCCATGTGGACACACCCTACAAAAATGGTTGAATAAAATGCATTTGAAAACATCAGAGCAGTGCCTAAAATATGTGTTTTTTCTGTTTGGATTAGAGCTGGCTTTGCCATGTTGGTCCATTGTAATGGTGGTTGTATTCCCGTTTGGTTCAATATTTGGTGTGCCATCTTTTTTAACTGTTTTTTTAGAACTTAGTTATTCGGTATACTATGTATTAGCTGAATTTATTTATATTTATATCCTTTGTTATAAGAAAATATTTATTTTCATTTTATTTTCTATTTTCTATTTTCTTGTTTGTTTGTTTGTTTGTGTGTGTGTTTTTTTTTTTTTTTTGTTCTTTTTTTTACAGAGCACTTGAGAGCGGAAGGAAACAATCTCTCTGTATTTTGATAGTTATATCTAATATAGGGGTAAGGCTTTTGATAGTTATATCTAATATAGGGGTAAGGCTGCGTATGTCTTGTTTTTCTTAGACCCTGTCCTCGATGGACATATATGAGTTGTTGCTTTGTTGTTGATTAATATAAGCTTATTACCATTTCATTTATTCTAATTAATTTCATGTGATTTTTCACAACCCGAAAATGCATTAATCACCTAAACACCATTACATAGTCCTCCTATAGAGTATCAATCAAGTAAGGACATCATCACTACCAGAATAAAATCAATAGAAGAGAGAAATAACATCAAAACTGGGCATCTAGACCTATGCGCTCAGCAAGCTGGCTAGGGACTGAACTCTTGGCACACAATATTCGTTGATTTCTCTCGCCCCATAAAGCATGGTTCATAGCAGGGCATAGCTCTCCTTTTCCTTACCTTCACAGATTTACCACGTACCACCTTCACAAACCATTCAATCCAATGCATCCATGTCACATTACGACATTGCAGCTTCAACATCGCCAACACCAACTTCAGCACCTCTCTACATATGGACAGCTAAAAATGAGATGGTCCCTCGACTCAATCCCATTCGAGCACAAGACACAACAATCATCATCAATTATACCAAGATTAAAAAACCTGGATCTGGTATGTAAACGATCACGACAAACCAGCCAAAAGATGAAACTGTGATGAGGCCTCACTCCCCTCCCCAGACAGCTTTCCAAAGCTTGGAGGCTATTATATCGCAATGAGTCAGGACTTGATATCTCGATACAGGCGTATATACTCCCATTTCAACCCCATCCACAGCATACCATTATTGACAGGTCGAACATAAGGCAGGAACACATCCCTTGTCATTAAGGAGGATTTCCCTACCCAAGAGCTAGAAGATTTGGGTTGAATATCCCAGATACTGCAGCCTTCTAGATAATACATATGCACCCATTTCACCCATAATCTATCCTTCTTCATCTCCAAGGCCCATATATGCTTGAAGAACAAGGCCTTATTCCATTCCTCCAATCTTAATCTTTTGATCCCTAAACCTTCTTTGCTCTTAGGGATACACACATCAACTCAAGCAACTAAAGCCTCCTTTGCATTCAGAGCTGCTTCATACCATAAGAAACATCGGCATTTCCTCTCAATTTCATGTAATTTTTCCTTTCAATATAAGTGTTTCTTTCACAATTCTCTGTGGTATGATTTTGAAAACTTACTTTCAAGAAGATATAACATTTGTGTTTTTATTCCCATAAAGTACTTCTTTTGTAAGTTTTTCATCCACATGGGACAATGCCTTTGTTAGTTTCATGGATTTTGGTGTGAGAGGAAAAAATGAGAGTGGAAGGGTTGTCATTTACTCCTATATGTGGGTGGAGTCAATGTGATATTTGTTTCATTAATGATATTTCGTGGGAATTAAAATTTGTATTATTTGATATTATTTTAAGAAGAGTATTAAATTTTTGTTGGGAAGTGGTACCATTTGGATGTCATTATCCCAACGAGGTATCAATTTTTTTTTTTAATTTCATCAAGAGACCATTAATGAAGCAAATATCTTATTTACCCCGTCCATAACTTACAAATTATGACTTTTGTATTCTCATTTTTCTCTCCCTCATAAAAATGATCAAACTAGTAAGCGAATTATCTCATGTTGAATGAAAAAAGGGAATTGTATCATGTTGAATGAAAAAACTAAGGCAGATACCACAAGGGAAATTTCATAATTTTTTTATTTATTCATAATAATTCGGTGAAAAAAAATGATATTGTTTATGAGAATTCAATTATCTGACTTTAATTTTAAGTTTGTCTAATCATTCAAATTCTTTGTTTAGTTATCTGTGGTGATAATTGTTAAAAAAATTGAACATAATAAACCATTCTTACAATTTTTTTTACAAATATTTAAATCGTAGTTTGATTATAGGGAAAAATGAAATGTCAAAATATATTAAATGGAATTAATTATAGTAATTAATGTGAATATCTTTGATGAAAAATCAATCAAACTTGATACCAAAACAAATCAAACTTTGGTTTCAAGAAACTCAAACTTAACTTCATGTATTTATAATAAGATGTTAAGAGTTTTTCGTTGCATATGTCTACAGTCAATAGTACTTCATGCGGTATTTAATTTATCTTTTTCTCCTGATTACTCACCAATTTTCAATTGAGAGTCAGTTAATTGCTCGATTTAGTGTTAATCAGTCATTTTGATCCTTTAACTCTTAGAATACACCCCCTCCACCGCATTAAAAATGCAACACTCTAAAAAATAACACTATTCAACACTTATTGATGAGTTTCGTTCTTATATTTAACAATATTTGTTCGTCTTGCCACCTCCATCATATGATAATAAATACTCCATCTAATAGCAATAATTTTCCTTATTTTTTCGTCCAAGAAAAATTACAACCATATCTTAAATGGAAAGTTTTTTTTAATTACTAAAGCACTCATATCATTTTATTTTGCATCATTCTCATGCATTACAATTTCTTCTTTTCACCATTCTCTCTCTTCCCATTACCAAGGGTAAAATAGTAAAATGTATCAATGATCCATCACTTTCCTTAATCTTTGTGCAACAATCCCATGTTGCAATTAAAGTCAGACGAAGGGAGTAACTTATATTACGACTTATGTTTCATGTGAACTTTGTGTAAAGCAATGTTTGATCATCCTGCTATATCGGTGAAAATTTGTCACGACAAACCCCACTAGCCCAACGTCGTATATTATTATTATCAATATAGCCGTGGTTTTGTGTTCTGCAAAAATGTTTTTAGTGTGCACTAGTGAACATTTTCCTAGCATATTGCGAATATGAATTTGGTTGCCTTTTATTGGCGTTGCAAGATGATAGGAATCCATGATGTTCCTACGCATAGATTTGAAGTTAACGGTATCGGTGGGAAGGAGTTGAACATACAGTAGGAGACGATAACGACGACGACAAAAACTTAGTTAATCCTGTCATATGCAGGATTTGGGAAGCGTTAGTTGTATAGTCTTGTCCCTTGTCACAACAACAAAGAGACTGCTCCCAGAACATTAAGAAACTGTGATTCAAAAAGCTAATAAAGCTAGAGAAGACATGTATCTGGTGGCTATCAATTTAGCATGGAGTCTGAGTGTTGGTTGATTTATTATGGTGTACAAATTATTCAAATTGGTAGACCGATGTTGTCAAGTTGATGTGTATGCATGACAGCATAAGCAGAAGAGGGACAAGGGGTAGTGTAGCATTAGAAGTGGTTGGGGTGGGATTACTAAAATATGTAATCAAATACAAGATAAACACAGCCCAAGTTGCCGAGCGCACTCCTATGAATAGACATGAGGTCATGGAAGAGATGAATCTGCTTAAAGGGTTGATCATTTTGTCAACCAGTTTTTTTGGAGAATTAGCACCTTCAATGCTTTCCCCTAAACCCTCTTTTCTACTAGGAAAAATGTCTGTCACGATGTAAGTTTGTCGTTGTATAAATTTTTTCATTCGATATACCTACCTATGGTCAACAACAAAAAATTATGGTAATGCTGTCAATGACGTAGTTTGGGAAGGTCGAGATAAACGCGGTGCTACTTTATGATCATCTTTGGTAAGTCCGGGATGTTGCACTCTTGACCAGCCGTTTCTCGGTTTTGTGTTTGTATAAAGATCTGTTTTCATACAAAGTGCATTATCTACTATGCCAAGTGAATTCTTTATAGCTAAATTATAGATCGATTAATTCATAAACAGGAAAGTATTATGGTGTTTGGGGTGAAAGACATGGAAGGATTTTTCCACTGCCAGTATGCCTACCAAAAGACTGGCGGAAAGGATAGTAATGAGCACACCATATGTATCTTATTTCTAGCTTCGTGCTATGTATCAATATGCTTTCTTATGTTGTTCTCTTGTTCTCTTGATGATTGCTGGTGCGGGAGCTTGTGGTTGTTCCTGCTCTAAATTGTTTAGAAGGATGTACGGAACTTGATGTATTGGATGCTTCCTGGGCTTGATGAATTCGTGGGTTTTGGAATGGATGAGAAGCCTTTACACATTCATTATTTTTCTGTTTTCTCTGTTACTTCAATATATAGTGACAGATAACCTGTTCAATTCTGTTGTAGCAGACAACACAAAAAGGATACGGAAACCTAAGCCATGGAAGCATTCTGAACCCATCACAAGGGCACAGCTGAAACAAATGCGCGATGAATTCTGGGACACTGCTCCTCATTATGGTGGCAGGAAAGGTAATCTCTTGTTGATGGCTTCCCTTGTTTGGTTGCTTTGTTATCTGACTTTATGGGTAAGCTTCAGATGTTCACAAAAAAGAAGTCGGCCTCGATCACATATCCTGTATTTAAATTAAGACATGCTTAATGAAATTATGAGAGTCGTGCTGAATTAGAATTTTGACATGAGCTAGTTGTCCCTGTTGGGCATATACTTATCTGAAGGGTGATTTGTGAGACTGAGACTTGGTTTGATTTGGTTAGTATTCTATTTCCATGCCTCACCTGTGTGTTGCTGAACTGAAGGAGAGGCTTGAGCTTACCAGCTTGTTGACCATTTTCTGTTTGTATTTTCTTTCAGAACTAGTATTGGGTTAAGTTGGAGGTACCAGGATACTTGCTGTAACTTTTTGTTTTCTGCCTGGCTTTTTGATCAAGACTGTTCTAAAGAAT
>JAOVYX010000290.1:0-13790 GCA_035668315.1 Drosera spatulata
CTCTTCCATAACCACCACAGCAGTCCAACCGCATCTAAACACAACCATATACCTTTCTTGGTTATTATTTCTTATACCAAGCTCACTTTTGTACATAAACATAAAGTCCTCGTCAACGCGACGCTCTAATCCCAATAATAGCACATCAAGACCACATAAAACAAATGGCTCCCCATACAAGTCCATACATAGCCATCACAACCTCGCACCGTTACAATCAAACATAAAAGTACAACACAAGCCATTTCAATCACTTCAAAACCAATTCCACCCAACATAAACATTTCCCTATAGTTCTTTTAACGTCATTTTCATTCCCAAGGTCGTACCTAAACATAAACCTAACTCGATAACCTCGTCATCCCGACGATCTAACCAAACATAAACACATCGATGCCCCATCGACATCTCCACATCCCTTCCTTGAAACCCAACACACATTTTCCATCCACCGTAATTATTAATTACGCATAATTTCCATCACACAAACACAAAATCATATCCTCCCCAACCCGGCGGTATCACATCAATAATCACCCATCATAATTATGCATTCAAACATGCATTTCACAGATATTCAAGGAAAGTTTAGTGGTGATTACTTCCTCGATGAGTTATTCAAAATAAAACACGGGGCGAAGCGACGAGAACGAGCAAACAAAGCGTCGGATTGCGTCGGGCAGCACCGGGCCAGGGCCGGGCCTGCCGGGTCCGCTGTTGGGCTGCTGTCCGGGTCTGGGTTATCGGGTCGGCATCGCTGCCCGGGTTCGTCACGACATCGGCTGCAACGGGTCTCTGTTCGGGCCAAGATCGGGCCGCTACAGGGCTGTGCGGCCCGTTGCCGGACTGCTGGGCCCATCGTCGTCTCCACTGATGTTGGCTAGCCGGATTCGTGCTCGTGGGTGGCCGGGCGATGGCGGGGTGGCTGCAGGCGGCGTCGGGGAGTGGCGGCGCGGTGACGGCGAGTGATGGTGGCGCCCGAAGGCGGCTGCAGCGATGGCGGGGCGAAGGCGGCTTGTGGGTGGTCGGATCTTGCTCGCCTTGGCCGGGGAAGGCCGGATCCGGGATCTGGCGGCGTGCGGCGGCGACGACGCGGTGGAGCTTGATGGCTCGGCTCGGCGTAGTGCGCGGCTAGCTCTTGCAGTCGGATCCGGGCTCGTCACGTATCAGGCGGCCCCGTGCGGTGGTTGGTTTGGTGGTGTTTGATGTGGTGGAGGAATTGGTGGTGTCGGGTGGGAAATGAAATGGGTTTGGTGAGGTGAGAAGTGAAGATGATAGTTTGGTGTGGGTTTGAGTAGGTGATTAATTAATCCCCACTCAAATATCTCAAGGATTATATTTATCCGTGTTTCGTATAATTTATCTCGCGATAATTAATTGCTATCGATTTAATTATCCCAAATATTTTATAATCATGTTTCGTTCAATTATCTCAGATTTTCAGACATAAACCTGTGTCTCAAATTCACATTAATTTAAACGATGTAACGTTCGTCGTTCATAAATTTTATTTACGTGTTCATTACATACGCTTCGTGCTATATTTTATATCCAATATATATTTTTAAATTCGACAAATTTTTGGGTTATTACAGTTTTAGATAGAAATCTATTTATGTAGAAAGATTATGGAGTTTAGTTTATAAAGAATTTTACAAAATAATTTTCGAAGTTGTATACAAAAAGTTTTGGAATAAAACGTGTCGAATGGTCATTTTGGTTGGGACACCCGTCCCGGAACCCTCTAGAGCTATTGCCTTCGTTTTTGTACCCGTAACAGCCGTCCCTAGTCCTAGGACGCCCATGACAGACACAAAATGTCCTAAAATAATTTCGAAATGACCCTGAATATTCACAAACACTTCAAGAGTTAATACATGAAAAACAGCAGCAAATATTGATACAAAACGTTTACATTGTTATATAGGTTTTGAAGCTGCTTCATGTTGATTCTAAAAAGAACAAGGGGTTTGTGTGCATGACAAGATCAGTGTTTAAAGGTAAACGCTTAGATTTATTATGTGTGGCGATGCGTATTATTATACCGTGAGTATAATAATATGCGTTGGAATTTTTGATCGTAGTCATTAATTGTGACTGACGTAAAATGGTGACTGTAATGTTTAGAACCATGAATTGTGATGATACATGTTAGTGTACCTAGGCATATATAATTATGTGATGATTTCTGAGAAATCGATAATTGATGAGATAACTCTATTGTATAAAACATAAAGAGCGTTATGTCTGTCGTTTGTGTTATGCGGTGATTTGGTGGTGACATTCTTTTATCGATCCTATGAAATCATTTTGGTATGAGGGTATCTCACTGTAGGAGATCCTAGGCTCCGGTTTGACTGATCCCTTTTCGCGGATATCCCTATTGCAAAAGTTGAAGAGAGTTTACTTTTGAAATTGAATAAGTCTCGCCAAGGACATAATTATAACATTGAGGGTATCTATTGTACGTCATCTCTGTTTGATTGATATGATGGTAAGTGTAACAGAGTTTTGAGTGAACTGTTGAGTGCAGCAGTGCGTGAGACTTGGGTTGGGGACATGTCGTGTCACAGTGTCTATGTCTCAGTTTATTTGATATGGAGGTCTTGACTGTCATATCATAAAGGGTGTGATGGTAGTAAATGACGTTAATAATATCTGGAGTGCCGATTGACGTGTGGTTTTCAATATTATTACATGGTGTTAAATGTGTTTATGTGATTAGGGTAAATCACTAGTGTGTTGATTCCAAGTGATCATTTTCTTTTTCTTTTCTTACCGTCTTCTCTCTGTTCTATTAAGTGGTGTGTTGATTCCAGAGTACTGGAATATGTGATCTAAGTGATCAAATCTTTCTTCTTTTCTTTCTCGCACGTATCACTTGGGAAGGCGCTGACACGTTATTGAGCTCCTATAGCTCACGACAACTATTTTTCTGTGTTTTTCTTCTTTTTTTTGTTACAAGAGCAAGACTAAGAGGAGGTACTACAAAATTTCAGTCCATTTACTATAGTCACTTCCGTCGCAAACAGTGATTAGCGACAGACTTGCGACTAAAACTGATTGTCGTAAAAAAAACTAGTCGCTAATGGGTTTAGCGACGGAATACAGAATTTTCGTCGTTAATTTGGTACAGAATCATTGCTAATTAGCGACAGATTTGGTGCTAGTCGCTGACCTTGGTGCCAGAACGTTTACGACGAATTTTCTTTTCTGTAGCAAATTTGCAATGGGTCTGTAGCAAATTAGCGACGACATTGTCGCAAAACCTTATTCCTGGGCTGCTTTAGTTTGCAATGGAATTTGTCGCAAATTAGCTACGAAGTAGTATTTTTTCGTCATAAATATGGTTGTTGGGGGAATTCGAGCCGAGCCTGCTATATACAAGCAATCATGCACCCAAAATACATGTTTGGGTTGTCAAACATCATCAAACACTAATAAAACATCCCAGTCACATAACATAATTGCAATAAAACTAGTTACATGATACTATCGTCCAAATAACCAAAACATCCAACAAAAAGCAGTAAACACCAAAGTCTAGAATGCATGAGTTTGGTCAGGTGCGTCGGGGTGAGACAATGGATCACGAGGCTGATGAGGAGGCCAATCAAGCGGGTTGCAACTGCACTGATACTGCTACGACAACCGCTGGACTAACTGTGTCAGCTCGTCAATGCGTGCTGTCAACACCGCATTGCTCTCCTTTAACTCGGTGAATTCACGTGGATCGACCGAGGACAATGTGTCGTTCGAGTAGAACATGAAGCTGGAGGACCCAAGATCATACATGTGCCCTTTCTTGCACCCATCCGCTTGAAGGTATACCTGGCTCCGCACGTCCCTGATCTCCTCCTTGGTCGGCTCTGTACCGGGCTGCATTTCCACAAATAGCCAATCCATGAGTTCGTTCTCTAGTACGGAGTACTAAGCCACCCTGGGAGGACAACCACCGGCTACCGTGGGATGGAGTTCGAACGATTTTCGGGACGGCGGTAGAGTTTCGTGGAGTTTGGTTGAGGGGAAGGGGGAAATGAAAATGGGGAAACTGATGTCGGGGTTATGAAATTCGCATAGCGACCGATTTAGGTTGCCGTTGCTAATCTGCGACGAAAAAAGCCTAGCTGTTGCTAATTTGCGACCACTCTGTCGTTGTTTTGCGACAAAAAAAAAAATATGTGTCACAAACTATAATTAACGACGAAAATAGTTTTTTTCGTCTCTGATTAGCGACTACCAAAGTTTATGTTGTCGCTAATAAACTGTTTTTTTGTAGTGAGAAGTGTGACGTAAGATTTGAATTTAGATATAACCCATGTGTGAAAGGTATTCTGATCTTAGAAAAAGATGTAAATTTCGCTGCAAAAGTGATATTCTGAGTTATGTTTGAGTGCATTAAAAATTTCTAATGATGTATAAGTAAATTTAACTTAATTTTTATGACTAAGTCAAGAAGTATAGTTTTTGCCTAATTGTGGCATTGGGCTCAGCGGCGATAATGCCACGTGGATTTCAATAAAATGGTCAGGAAAGTCGGAGCATTACAGTTAGGTTTATAAATATACGCATATATCAGGTTTATTAGGTATGATTGAGAACGACTTTTCTATAAGGTTTGCGCGAAACGTAAGGTGAGTTTGTCTGAGTTGTGAGAGACAAACAGATTGTAATCCTTCGATTGATTAATGGTTTGTTTTTTTGTGTTTTTTTTTTCTTCATGAGGGTTTTCTCACATTAAATCTTGTGTGTAGTCGTTATATTTCTTGTTCATGGTTGATTGTGTGCTTGATTGTGATATTCGACGCATCAGTTTCTCGATCTAAATTCGTAATATATTATAATTATGACCAAAATAGAATTTAAATCACTTCGTTTAGTGGGGTGAAGAAATTTCTTGAATTACGGAATGAGTAATGCATATCAAAGAAACATTATAAAACTTATGCGATGGATGAATCGGTAACGCAGGAGATAATCTCGGACATTTTTCTAAAATGGGTTCTATTTTAAAAAAAAACCCCAAACTAAGATGGCAATGAAATTTATTCCCAAGTCTTTTTCATGGGTGAGAGGGAGAAGACCCCGTGTGTGTCTCTAGAGAAGAGGTGCCACGCGTTTTTGTTATTCCAAAAGCCGCACAACGTCTTTCGTTTCGATCACGGACACCGGAATCCGATCCTTCCCTGTCGATGCTTTCACATAATTGTCGATTAGATTCCAGAAATTCAGCACTCCCTTCTTCTTCTTTGAAGGCTTCCTGATCATGATAACTCACATACCTTGCTATTATCGCCGCCTTCGACAATGGTGAGTACGGGCTTTTGCTTTTCAATTTCGGCGTTGTATGTGTTTATAACTAGACTCTGCCATGAACATAATCCGTAATTGAAGAATACACAAATATATGAAATGTTTGAAAGCGAAGGCGAGGGGTCGTGGCCGTCGACGACGTCGATGTCGGGTCAGGGAAAAAGATACTGTAATACCCGAGAAATTTGGGAGTTTTGAGATGAATATATATAACGTTACGATTTTAAAATAAATCGTGCTAAAAGGTTATATATTTAAATTTAAGAAAATATTTGATTAATTAAATCAAATATGACGACGGATTATTTTGGGATAAATAGTTGAACGCGTCAATAAACATTACGAACGAATAACGTTACATTGTTATAACGTTATAAACGTTGCGTGCAAGGACTATCGATTTAATTCTAAAAACAATGAATTATGACTCGGGAGGTCATATTTTCATACATGGAATAAATCTATCGATGCAAATAGATTTTTCGTGGATTAATATTACGAAATTTGGGTGAATAATGGATTGAACGAGACGTTTCATGGGATGAAACGTGGGATAATCCCCACACCCACCTAATTCTCCATTTCCCTCCCTTTTTCTTTCACTTTCCTCTGCACTCACTACTTCCTTTCTTCCCACTTCCTCTCCACTTCACCCACCAATGACTTCCACTGCCGGCCACCATCACTCACAACTCACCTGTCACCAGCAGCCACCATCCTGGGTCGCGGCCACGATGATGAAAAACTCAGTATTGGTCAAACAGTACCGTCACGCCCGCGACAGCCCGTGTCACGGCCGCGATACGCCCGGTCGCGCCCGCTACGATCTTGTGACCAGGATAACTACATTTTTCGCACCCCGAAACTTAAACTTAAATACGTATTTGAGATATATAACACGTACGCATGGAAATACATCGTCAAACGTGCATAAACGATCACATTTGACATGAGTTGGGGTATCTGGGATTGAAATGAACTAGAATGTAGCCTTATAATGTAAATAACCTCAAGGGAAATAAATGAAAGCGATCGCTAAATGATTAATAAAAAGGGAACGGGGAATGTGGAGCATAGTTACACTATCCATGTGAACTAATGAAAAGCAAATAAATAAGAAATATCGCCTCCTTGAACTATTAAGGACGGCATTGACGTCCCTTGTGGATCATTGGTCGTTTTCCTGAAATTGTTGAGAAGGTCGAACATGGTGTCCCTTCTTCGATCCATTGCGATCATCTGTATTTTTGAATAGCCTTGGTGGCTTGTGTTTGAGTCATTGCACTCCTGTATTATCATCTGAGTCAACGTCACGGGTGAAAACTAGCTAGGGAGCGGTGGGTGTTCCCCATCCTCTTCGCATGCATGCAGCGGATTCCACGCCGTTATGACGGGGCCACGGGTTGCTCTCTGCAGGGAGACCCAAATTATCTCAATGCAGGCAAACGATAACTCATTGAATGCGGACAAGTGGTGCAAGAAGACGCACAGGGTAGGCAGGTGCGAAAACAGTATCTATTGGGTAACCCGGCTGACGATTGACACTTTATTTGTCTCTGTACTCCGAGTCGGTCATATCCTTGGAGTTGTCGCTGCTTTCGAGTCGATTCATGGACCCTAATTATCTGTTAAGAAAGGAATGACTCTTAAAAGCGATACACAGCCATGTAAAGAAATGAGAAATGATGTTGTGTGATATGACGCCCATATTTTCTTATATATATAAAAATATTTTAGGAACTTTCGGCGGTCGTCATAGCCGTTAGTGAAAGTTCCCTATAATTGGGATTCATACACCTGAGGTTGCTGAGCTTCATTAGCTCATGGTTATGTTTTTCAATTGCAGGTATGCCCCCAGCAGCACCTGAAGGCTCTTAGAGAGAGCTTGCTTGTATATAGATGAATCCATATACTTTGGATATTATGGCAGATCAGATGTCTATATCGTTTAAATGCAATAAACGATCTGCATAGCTTCCGTATTAATGATTGTAATTAAACAGGAATTTGGGACTGTAAGTTATGAATTCGGTTACTGTTCATAATTCCTTGAATGCTGTACCCCTGAAACCCATTCGGTTTGTTTGGTCTTGTCACGGGTCGGGTCCGTGACGGCATAACGCTCACGTGTCTTCCGGCACGAAAAGTCGGGGACGTTACAGATACGAAAGGAGATAGGAGAGATAAACACATACCCTCTGGCTGATTGCTCAATGTTGATCAGAGGGGGAATGATCGGATTCCGACATCGGAGTGAAAGACGCTTTGCGGCTTTTGGCATAACGAAGGCACAAAACGCCTCTTTCCGAGAGACGCGTACGACGTGTTCTCCCTCTAACCCATAAAAATGATCCTAGTTTTAGAATATATTTCTTTGTCACCTTAATTTGGGAATTTTTTTTAAAAGCCTATTTTAGAAGAAAAAATTCCGATAACCTCGTGATAAGAGCTATTTGGTTCGACTCGATAAAAGCTCGACTTGAGTTTCATTTATGTAGCCCATGAGTCAAATTTGAGCTTAATTTTAACCTTGTAAAATTAAATGAATCAAACTTGAGCCATCTATGACTCGCCTTGATAGGCTCAAGAGCCAGTTCATTTATAAGCTCATCGAGTCCGCTCGACTATAACTTGTTTAAGGCTCGTATTTATATCTACACATATATAATTTAGTTTTTATAAATATATACATAATATTCAAGAGTCATATAAAACTCCGATATATTTTTTATTTTTTTTATTTTTTTCGAAAGACTATCATATATATATTATTGTTAGGTGATTGTGTGTCCAAATAAAATGTTTTTTTGACATATTATTTGTGTGTCAATTTTATCTATTTAAAGCTTTTAGATAGTGAGTTCGATTTCGATAATGATTTCTAAACTTGAATTCGTAAGATATTGGATTTATTCATTGAATGCTTCCCTCGCCTCGAGCTCAACTTGGTTTCTTTTGGCTCGATTGAGTATACAAGCCGAGCGAGCTGAGCCCGAGTTGAGCTATATATGAAACAAGTTTGACAGAGTCGACTCGATTAGGTTCGATTCAAATTCGAATTCAAACCCAAACCTAGTAAAATTCTAAACGAATCGAACTCAAAATATATCCGACTTCATTTGACTCGACTTGATTCGACTCATTTACCGTCCTACTCGTGATACATGTCCGCTAAAAAAGTGAAGTCTCATGTCAATCACTTAGGTGAGCGATGAAGTGAACCAATTGTCACGGGCTTTTTTTCAAGACCGTGCGTCACTTAGCAAAACCTTACCTCGAGTATGCTATGTCATTCTAACTCTCAACACTCTTAAGTATTTGAACTCACAAGGAAGGTTGGAATGCTCTCAAACTTGGTTTGTATTGAAAGCCTGAAGATTTTGTGGTTCTTGTTGGATGGTTACAAATGAGGAGTGGCTAGCTTATTTATGGACCTTGCCAAAAATTCTAGAGAATTCTAGGAAGATCACTAATCTATTCAACTCGTAGAGTTTCCTAGAGTATTCTAGAGAAGTCTAGTATTTACATGATAGTTTCCTACTTCTCTAGATAATCCTAAAATGTCCAAGATAGCTCCACACTTCTCTAGAGAATTTTAGAGAACTCTAGAGTCTTCCATTGAGGCCTTTCTTCTCCATGAGAGCAAAATTGTAAAGGACCAAGGTGCTAGCGCATTGAGCTCAGGAGCGTGAAAAATTTTGGGCGTGACATTCTCCCCCACGTATTCTAGCGATGCCCTCTCTGCTTGTGTGTCTCGAAACTTGGAAATCAGCTCCTTGAATTGTCAAAGGTCGACCTCGCGCTCCCAACTTCCCTCGCTGTCAGGCAATCCCTTCCATTTGACCAGAAACTCACGATAGCGGGGAACGCGTTTCTTGTGGACTTCCCTTTCGACAGTGATTTGATCTACCTCCTTGTCATAAGAGGTAGTGACAATCGGTGTGGCACGCTTCGATTCCCCTCGGTTGGGGTCTTCCTCGTCTGAGTGATAAGGCTTGAGCAAGCTCACATGGAAGACCGGATGAAGTTTAAGCTTGGGTGCTAATTCCACCATATATGTGACCTTCCCTATCTTCTTAACGATAGGGAACGGACCCTCGAATCTCCAAACCAACCCTTTGTGCAGACTCCTGAACGCCTTGCAGTTTTGGGGTTGGAGTTTGAGGAGGACAAGGTCTCCAATTTGAAACTCCCATGACCTCCGCTTAGCATCCGCCCACTTCTTCATGCACTTATTAGCCTTTTCAAAGTAAGCGCGGGCGATATCGGCTTGTTCTTGTCATGCGCTGAAGATTGTAAGAGAATTAGGCAATATCCAACAACTTCACCCAATCCTGTTGATTGGCACTCACATAGTGCTGTAAGTAGATCTCAAGCAATCCATTCACCCGTTCTGTTTGGCCATCCGTTTGTGGATGAAAGCTCGTTGAGAAATTGAGCGTTGATCCCATAAGTTTGAGTAACTCGGTCCAAAATTTCCCCGTGAAGTGAGCGTCTCTGTCGCTCACGATATTCCGAGGAACTCCCCAATACTTGACCACATGCTTTAGAAAGAGTCGTGCTGCTTTCTCTGCAGGACACTCCTTCGTTGCGGGGATGAATATACCATACTTGGAGAATCGGTCCACAACGACCACGATAGTGCCGCATGCTTCTGACTTGGGCAGTCCGACAATGAAATCCATTGAAATGCTCTCCTAAGGACGCTCCGGGATAGACAGCGGCTCGAGCAATCCCACCGCCTTGCTCTGCTCGACCTTGTCTTGTTGGCGTATAAGACAAGTGCGCACATTGGACTCCACGCCCTTCCTCATGTGCGGCCAGAATTACATGTCCTCCACCAAGGCATGTGTCCGTTGCTGTCTCGGGTGTCCGGCCCGTAAAGAATCATGGCACTCCTTAAGAACCTCGCACCGCAAGTTCTTCCACTTCGGCACGTACAAACGATTCTTCTTGACATAAATCATCCCGTTCTTCTCCCAAAACCTTCGTGTCTTCCCTGACTTGATAAGCTCGAACAAGGTTTTGCCAAAGGAATCGTGCTGTAACCCTTCTCGAATACGGTCGAGTAGCGGACTCTTGGGTTTACCGATAGCAACAAGTTCAGCTTTATGCCTTAAAGCGTCCGCTATTAAGTTAGCCTTGCCAGGTTTATACTCTATGACATAGTTGAACTCAGCTAAGAAGTCTTGCCAACGCGCCTGCTTTGGGCTGAGCTTCTTCTGTGTCTGGAAATAGCTTGTGGCCACATTGTCGGTCTTGACTACAAACTTGCCGCCCAATAGGTAGTGACACCACTTGCGTAGGCAATGCACCACAGGTATCATCTCCTTTTCTTGCACGGTGTAGCGTCGCTCCGTGTCATTGAGTTTGCGGCTTTCATAAGCTATGGGGTGACCATCTTGCATCAACACACCCCCAATAGCAAAATTCGAGACATCCGTAACCTCGAACGGCTTGCTATAGTCTGGCAAGGCAAGGACTGGTTCCTCGCTAATAGCTCGCTTTAATACTTCAAAGGCCTCTTGCCAGCACTCGTCCAAGTCCCATGGGTGATTCTTCTTGAGCAAATCTGTCAAGGGTGCTGCCTTCGCCGAATACCCCGAGATATAACCGCGATAGTAATTAGCGAGGCCTAAGAAAGACCGAAGCTGGGGTACCTTTGTTGGTGGTTCCCATTCTTGGATTGTCTTTACTTTGACTCCGTCCATCCAGATTCTCCCATAACCTATCTGGTGCCCCAAGAATTCAATCTCCTACTGGGCAAACGAGCATTTCTCCTTTTTGACATATAGCTCGTTGGCACGGAGCAATTAGAAGACTTGGCGTAGATGATCGGCATGTTCCTCCAAAGTGTGGCTATACACCACAATGTCATCCAAGTATACGACCACAATGCGATCCAAGAAGGGATGGAACACCTTGTTCATAAGGGTACAAAATATAGCTGGGACGTTAGTCAAGCCGAATGGCATAACAAGGAACTCGTAAGCTCCATACCTGATCACACAAGCGGTCTTCGGCTTGTCGCCTTCAGCAATCCGCACTTGATAGTACCCATAACGAAGATCGAGCTTGGGAAACCACCATGCACCTCCAAGCTGATCAAAGAGATTGGCGATCAAAGGGATGGGATATTTGTTCTTCATCGTCACCTTATTAAGTGCTCGATGGTCGATACATAGACGGAGAAAACCATCCTTCTTCTTTTTGAAGAGCACCGGGGCGTCATAAGGAGCTTTCGGAGGTTGGATATACCTGGGATCTAGAAGCTCCTTTAGTTGTCTTCGAAGCTCCTCAAGCTCTGACGGGGCCATGCGATAAGGTGCTTGGGCAGGGGGCTTGGTTCCCAGCTTAAGGTCAATATGATGGTCCACCTCCCGCCTAGGTGGAAGCTTCTTCAGTAATTCGGCAGGCATGACATCCGAGAAGTCCTCTAGAACTTCCTTTACCTCGGTCTGCAAGTCCATGGGTTTGGCACCCCCATCCGGAACTTCTTCCACAAGGGTGGCAAGATATGCGATTTCATTCCGCTTGAGACCCTTCTCAAGCTGCATGGCTAATAACACCTTGGTGTCTCGTTTGCCTCGAGTGCGAGACACCAAACATGTCTTACCATCCTCGAGGATGCATAGAGAGTTGGCGTAGGGAATGGGAATAGCCTTGACTTGGTCCATGAATTTCATGCCAAGCACCAAGTCATAATCATCCATGGGAACGATAGAGAGACTTACCAAACCGTCCCATTGTCTGATCTTCATGCCAACGTCTTTAGCTATGCCGACGAGTGGTTGGGCCTTCGAATTAACAGCTTTAATACATCCACCACCTCGGTAAGCTTTGAGGGAAAGACGATTGGTCATACCTTCCGATATAAAGTTGTTCGTTGCTCCGGTGTGCACCAATGCCTTGATGGGTCGACACTCGATCACCGTTTCCACGAACATAGTGCCTTCGGGAGCATCCTTAGGCACATGAATCTTGGCATTCATCGCGTTTAAGAATTGAAGGGAACCCATCTTTGCCTCTTCCCTCCTTTGCTCATCCTCTTGGATGAGTGCGGTGAGTCTTGTCTTTTTCGGGCACTCATTGGCACGATGAGGCCCGTCATATATGAAGCATGCTAACTTAGGCTTGGGTTGGTCTCCTCCAGCCTGATGCTGCCCGAATCGTTGCTTGCCCTTCTCCTTAATAAATCGAGTCTGGTCGTTTCGATCCTTGGGGAACTTCTCCTTCTCTCCCCCACTTTTGCTCGAGGTAGCAATTTTGGGGTTCTTTGGCTTGGGGTCGGCCTTGCGAAATTCGATTAAGGATTCCGCGACTGCAATTGCTTGGGCAAGATCCTGGACATATCTTCTTTGCAACTCAAGCTTCGCCAAAGATTGTGTTGATGGTGACTCAAATTCACCGCCTTTGACTGGCCGCCACCGCCTTTGACCAGCCGCCGCCACCACTAGCCGCCGTCGCCTTTGTCCTGCACGCCTCTTTTTTCTTTGCTATAAATACAGGAGAGGATTGATGAAGAGAAAATCAGGCAGAGAGCCGCGAAGAATTAGAGAGCAAAATCTGAAGTGAAGAAACTTGAGAGGAAGAAAGGCAGGCGGGCAGGGTGAAGAAGCAAGGCTGGAAGGATTTTGGGAAAGTAAGGAGAGAGAGAGAAAAGAAAATAAAAAGGGTTGCACTATTCACTTATACCCACAAAAATATATTGAGAGTTTAAGGGATTTGTTTTAAGAGAATATTATCTCTATCCCTTATTGTGAGATTCTCAATATTTTGAGTGTAGTTCCTTTTTGTATTTCCTCCTTTTGTTAGTGGATTCTTTGTCGTCGGCGACCGCCCGTGGTTTTCTCCCGCAAGGGTTTTCACGTAAAATTCTCTGTCTCATTTAATTTTGCGCACTTATTGTTTTTTTGTGTTTATTATTAACTGACCTATTCGTAACAAACTGGTATCAGAGCTTGGAACGTTTCAATCCTTATTTCCTTGTTAAGTTCAGGATTTAAGTTTTTTTTTTTGCGGGTCAGTTTTTTATTTTTCCACAAAAAAATTTTTTTTTACGGATGAACAGTGTCCAACAGTACTGAACAGTGTCTGAAAGTGTACGGACAAAAATATTGTTTACACAGTGTTCTCAGTGAATAGTACTCCGGTAGGTACAGTGTTTTCCGGCGTGAACAGTGTTTTCGAGAAAAAAAATTTGTGCGATGACGCCTATGAAATTTGATGTGGAAAAATTCGATGGAACAAACAATTTTGGACTTTGGAGAGTCAAAGTCGTTGCGCTATTAACCCAAGAAGGAATCGAGGAGATTCTAGAAGGGGTTGATAAATTACCGCCAGAAATGAAAGACGAAGACAAGATGAAGATGGATAAGAAGGCACGTACAGCTTTACAGCTGTGTCTTTCTGACGACGTTCTTCAGAACGTCCTAGAGGAGGCGACTGCCAAAGCTCTTTGGGACAAGCTGGAGAGT
>JAOVYX010000291.1:0-13789 GCA_035668315.1 Drosera spatulata
TATGAACGTAACGTTACGTCTCAAAATTTTGAAACGAGATTCGTTTCTTACTTTTAATTTATTACAAAAGAGAAAACCCATATTTTCGTTACGTTTATTACTTTTCAAACTATTATTTGATCATAATTTTTACATTTATTTGATCGTAATTTTCTGGGGCTTTACACTTATGGCGAATGTGGCTGATGGTTATGGCACATTGGGCTACCTCATCGTGGCCTGATGCGGCCCGGACCCGCTCGTCGCCTCATTTAAGTTCGTTTATGTCCGTTTGACCTTCGTTTTTGATGTGCTTAGGCCCCCAAAACATTCCATATCTACAAAATAATCCAAAATCGATTTGTAACAAAATATTCGAATTTTGCTCAATATATTGTTAGTTCATATATATGATATTTAGAATAATCAATGAGAACTTAACAAACTCAACATAATCACCAAAATAGGAACTTCCCATGTTTATGACATATATATGGTAACAGGGGAAGGTCTGGGCCTTGTTTTCACCTATGCAGTTCTGATACCAATGGGGAAGGCCCGGATCTTCGTGTGTTTTATAACAACCTGTACTCAAGATTAATTTATTCAATCAATATCATCATCAAAAAATATGAACTCAACAAGAATGATTGTGTATTAGGAGAATGAGATCACGACCCTAACTTCACAGTTGTTGTTTAGCTTAGCAAGTTAGTGTAGTTGCATAGCTTAATTATTACATTAGATTAAGTCTTATTCTTTTATCATAGTTTGAGTCAAAGGAACTCCACATGTTGATCGCTAGAGACTAAGTTTCTCGTAGGGCGATATTCATATACACATCACTTTGTTACTTGCGAACCGACACGCACACTTGTGTTTTTGAGGCATATAACGCTTAACAACGATGTCAAGACAGAAAATAAATCTGATTAAAATACGTGTTGAATAATAATTGTATTAGGATAAAGGGAGTATATATTTTTTTTTTTCAAATAGGTTTTTCCTGTGAGAAAACTCTTTGGTAAACCCAATAATCCACAAACCAGACTAATCACTTAGAGAAACACATTAACGGACGAGCTCATACCCCACTTAACAACTTGTCATCCTGGATAGAAGGAGCATTGAGTTTTACTCCTTTCGTCCCAAAATCGCTAGCACTTATTGAATTGAGATATCCTAATTAAATTATAATATTATTCTATTTAAAATAATTTTTTTTATAAAAATATCAAAACATCAATACTATTTATTTTATATCATATCAATTCATCCGATTATTTGTTTTTCTTCTTTTTTTTTCTCACTACTCCACTCATACAAATTAGAGAACAAATTAATCTTGACAATAAAAATAACACTCATACATAAATTATGGGATCAAATCAATCTTTTATAATATTTTTAAAACGAAAATAGTATCAGAATTGATAAAAATTCAACACATTTATTCTTATAACTAAGGACGGGGGGAGACGAAGGTACCTACGTTTCTCGTCGTGACACTGATTCACCAGTACTTGAACTATTGAACGGGATTTACCCAACCAAATTAACCAGCATCATACTCGTTCCCTTTCACTGGATGGTCAACGTTCCCATTTCAACTCGCCTTCGATCGTTCGGCGTCTAAATTTTCACCCATCGGGGCTCGCTGCATCGGATCGTCATCATCGTCGAGAACCAGAGTCCGACCATGTTCTCTAAGATCTTCAACAAGGTTGGTTCCCTCATGAAGTGAATTCTTCATTGATGTATCCTCTCGATTCGTTTCGGGTTGTATATTGTTGGCGGTAATTGTTAGGGGACGGCGTTGTGTTGGGGTGATTAAGCTTCTGTGAAATTGAAATTAAGAGAGAAAAGAAACACTGATTCTTATTGGCAGGGTTTTTTTTTTCCTTCTTTTTTTCGGGTACGGTAAGATGTGATGTTGTGACATTAGGTTTGCGAGTTCAGGATTATGATCCTTCAGTTTCTGTTGATGGTTGTCAAGGTGGGGCGGGCGTCGGGCAGGCATGGTGGTTTATGCAAAATAGGACTTTGATTATATGCGGTTTATGGGAAGAGACTTTGCTCTGTCAAGAATGAGTTCCACACTTGTGCCAACTTGCATCAAACTGAATGCGTCCTGCTAAATGAAACTGGAAGGAAAAAGGAGGCTTTTGATCCATTGTTATCAATTTGGAGTCGGTGTGCTATGGAACAGAGTTCTTGGGTCTTATTTTGTAGATCTTGGTGGTCTTATATCCACCAATTGCTTCTAAGATTGAAGTACACTGCTTTGTTAATCTTGTTGCCTATGACGTGCCATTGTTCTACTTCTGGTTACAGCAAAAAGCGAATCAGGACAGTGACACATCTGTCGCGTTGGATCCACAAGTAATACTTCATTATGGGGTCCCTTCCACTTCTTCGCGTATTGCTCATGACCCTTTTCAGCATCTTTTGGCAGTTTGCACATTGTAAGTTAGTTTGCCTGTCATTGAAATCAGAATATTATGGATAATGATTGCTTCCTTAGTTATTAATTTCCAGTGTTTATTTCTCGTATGAAGTAATTTCCGGATAGAAATGTTTCCTTTGATTGTTCTGGCTACTCTTTTTGAACATAGAAATTTCCTTGATGAATAAGTATCTTCATTCTCCTTTTTATTTTTTCCAACATGGTATAAGAGTAGACGGACCAAGAAAATTATTTTTTTCACAGTAAGTGATGTGGCATATGTAACCTATTGAACCAAAATTATGTTACAAAGAAAATTCCTTATTTCACAGTATGCTTTTGTCCTCAATCTCAATTCATCAAGTGTTAAAGGGTCTCGTTTAGAGCGTGCTGAGAGGAGGAATATGTGCAGAATATTACTTTGCATTTAGAGAGATTATCTTTTTGTCGAGAACTGGGAATATATGGGACATGGCCAAGACATATTTGACAGGAGTTTTCAGTCAACTTATAAGCTAGTTGATAGGTAGTTAGACAGGCCTATCTTTTTGTGCATAATCTTAGACAAGAAAAGAGCGTAGACGAAGTGATAAGATGCTAGAATTCGGTACAAGATAATACAATCATCTAAGTACAACAACCACCACCCAGTATTTGTGACAGGGTCTGGGGAGGACGAAGTGTACATAGTCTTCATCCTCCGGAGTCCCGATCGGTAAAATTGCTTATTGTCAGAAGACTTTGAACAATATTAGGAGTTGTGGCTAGTTGTTTTCCTTCTAAATGATAGAATTTCTAGTCCATCAAGACCTAATATTCTGAAAGATATGCTATAGCACGGTTATTCTTGTTATCCAGAGTTGTACATAGTCTACAACTGCAGGTTCATTCTTGTAGTGTTGTTTGATGAAAGTGGCTTGAAGTGGTAATATGATCTGAATGACATCTACGGTTCATTTGGTGGGCAATTTATATTATCTTCCATGTATGTGGCTTTGCTCAGGGATGGAAGGATTAAAGTTATTGGCGGTGATAACATTGAAGGCCTTCTCATAGCTCCTAAACAGTTGCCTTTCAAACACTTAGAGGTACTTTGAATCTTTGATATGGTTTATGAACAATTTGGGTTTTCTGATGTAGTATCTTCCTTCATTTTCCGAGAAGCTGTCATAAAAGCAAAGGTCTGAGACCCCCTTCAAATTTTATATATCAATAGTACGATAAAAAGATGGTAGCGTCCTTTATTTCTGGTCTTTCGAATCCTGGCTAGGTGTGCTAAAATATCTTATTGAATGATGTCCACTAGAAGGGAAATTCGTCCTGTTGGTATTAACCATTACTGATCAGAAACTATTTGAACAGTTTCTGGAAAATCAAGGGTTTCTAATCAGCGTTTCAAATGAAAATGATGTTCAGGTAATGTTTCTTCTTCAGTGACTAATCTTTATAAGCTTGTTTATGATTTAAGTTCATAGCTAATGTCTAGAAGTTGCCATTTCATCATATTCCTGTTATTGAATTGTAGGTTATGCTAATTGATCTTTTAGGCATACTGATCTAGCGACAACATACTTTCGCAGGTATGGGACCTGGAGCACAGATACATAGTATCCACCTTGCAGTGGCATTGTAACATAACTGCTTTCTTGGTTATACAAGGCACGAGCTATATGTATGTTCAGAGCAGCTAACAAAACTCGACATGATTTGTTTTCCTTTCTTTCTTTTTGTTCATTTTCCTTTTTGTTGCTATTGTCAAGAAAATAGCTGGTGTAGTGATTTGCATGATGATCTGATTTTGAATATGATCTCATATACAGGTATCTAGGTGATGAATATGGGTGTGTTTCTGTTTTAATGTATGATGTTGAGGGCAAGAAGCTTTTGCAGAATGTCTATCAGATCTCTGCTCAGTCGGTATCTGGTAAAGACATGTCAAACTTCTAATTTGTGAAAATGGTTAGATGTATACTGCATGGCATGCCTCCTTTCATACCTATCATTTTTATATTCATTAAATCAATATCTGTTTTTCTGACTAATTTTGAGTCTCTTTATGATATTTTTATATTTTGTCAAAGTACTTGTTCTTATTATGGATAACGTGGTTGTTGCAGCACTGTACATGCTGCGGCTAACACCTAGTAAATGGGGAGAAACCCCAGTGATTGTTGAGAAGCCCCACTGACAAGAAGAAACCCTACTGGGTGTGAAGAAACCCCACTAAGCGTTGAGAAAATGCCATGGCCAATGTGATTGACAGTGGGGTTTCTCTCCATTCAATGGGGTTCGTAGCACCATTTTGGTTGCTATTAGTATTGTATTATGGTGTTTCGGAAGAGAGGAACTTGAGGGATCATTCAGATAAGAACCTTGAGAAAGCTATTTTCCGAGTTTAAATCCAATAACAAGCTTGAAAGTAAGTGGGTATGCGGGCATCATTTGATGAAGAAAAATATGTAGTGGTCCCAAGGAATCATTTGACCCTATCTCAGCTAGCAGTATAAGAACCCATTAGAACTCTCTAAAATTGTTTGAGATCAAGCTACCCAGGCTCTGTACTACAACGAAACACCTTAGTTAGGTTGTTCCTTACGTTTGGTTGTGAAGGCTAGGTCGTCTTCACATATAGATTCTTTTAGGCCGTGTATCCAATCCGAGTCCTGGTTTCTGTACAATGCTTGATTGGATATGACAATAGAACTTCTAAGAATGATGAGCGAACAAGTTGGTTGTGATTGTGTCATAGTTAATATAATTGCTTCTTTTATGAAGGAAACATTTTTTCGATTTAGCATGCTTCATTTGATTGCTATCGTATGCTCCATTCTTCCTGTTCCTCTACTAATTCCGTCCTACTTTCACCATCCAGCAATCTGTAGGATATCAGAAATCAGCTGTGCTTGTTCTAAAATCTATGTTATTTTTTCTTTCTTGTTCATGCTATTATCTGTCAGTGATGAACGCTTTTCCCACCCGTTATTTGTTCTGTTGGAAACTTGCAGAGGCTACTGGGATATCTATGCTTGAGCATTGCTCTGTTGTTGGAGTGCTTTCTCAGCCTTTTTCTCAAGGAAATAGGTAAGATAACCATCTTTTAGAATTTCTCTTGTTGCTGACGCCAAGAGGTGCTGGTTAATAGTGGTTGTAGATCCTACTTGTCTAGTTATATATCATTTTGTTCTCTCTTTGAATCAACTGGTGCATCTGTGGAAGTGGTTGATTTGCATTACATTGGTTCGCATAGTATGGTGTTCGATGGTAAAGGGATGAAGTTTTATTGATGTTGCAAACATATTATGTAAAGTAATATCTATATAAGATTCTATGATTTCTTATATTGAAGATTGTAGCATGATTGCATCTCAAGGGAAATCAATTGAGGTGCCTGAGTGTGTCTTAATGCACTAACTTGGATGACGAATTCTTATTCGGCACAGGAATAAGATGAATTTTAAATGGAAAGGTTCTTGTCTCAACATCACATGGGACGAAGGTGGAGTAGGATTAGTGTTAATATCCACAATAGACCTTCTACCATCAGCAAATAATTTTGATAAAATTGGTTCTTTGACATGGTATCAGCTGTGCCATTGAGGTCATGTGTTCGATACCTACCTTCGCTTCATTTATTGTGGAATTTATTTGGCACTTGGTTATGGGTGAGTCAGTGCACTGTTATCCACGCTTGATGTCCCAATGGGCTTTCGTGTGATGAGGAGTGTTAAAGATGTATAATGGGTCTTGCATCATCAATTCAGACTTTTGGTTCCTTGATAAAACGAAGTGTGCTTAAGGAAGCCACTTAGGCAATAGCATGTTGTTAGAGGTGGAACTTGAAGAGGAAGTCTGGGAGTGGACATACTAAAGTTCATTTTAGGTTCACATGCTTGGTTTGGAGCAGTTTATTGACCAAGGAGCTGCAGTGTTTAGAACAGAGAAAGAAGAGTTTCATACATATAGTTTCATGTAGCACGAATGGAACCAATCAATATCAGGGGGAAAAGACTGAGTTAATTTGTTCTATAACAAGCACAATCTGTGTCATTTGTTTAGTCTTTATGATGATGAAAAGTCAAACCGATGAGAGAAGGTCCGATCAATTTCATTAGTCACTTAACACTTCTGCCTTACGTGAACACCTATATGGGCCTAAACCTCTGACATGTAGATAGCATACCAAGTGAGATTGCTAGACCAACTCATGAATTTATGTCCAGGTTGCTCGGATATCATGTTGTGGAACCAACTTCATAAAAAAGCTCAAAGTGGATAAAGGATTGCAATAGAAGTAATATCTTTGTCTTTTAATGTTCATTTTGCCGTTGAGAGCAAGATGCAGCTTTCTACCTTTCATTGCTGCTTTTATACCTCATTTGATCTTTAGATCATCCCTGCATTACAAAAATTCGTCCTTTTCCAGGCTACTGTTTGCTTATGACAAAGGGATAATAGTTTTGTGGGATATGGCAGAAGATCAACTTGTTCTTGTAAAAGGAGACAAGGATCTCCATTTGAAGGGAAAGCCTATAAGTATCTCTGAAAACGATGCAGAGGGTGAACAAACACCTGAAATATTAGAGGATGAAGGGTCGGATAAAGAAATTAGCGCACTGTGTTGGGCATCCTTGGATGGCTCACTTGTTGCTGTTGGCTATGTGGATGGTGATATTTTGTTATGGAAACTGTCAAATGCTGCTTCACCCAAGGATGTCAAAGCTGAAACTTCTGATGATGTAGTTAAAATCCAGTTGTCATCATCCAGCAAAAGATTCCCTGTTATTATCTTACACTGGTCTGCTGGTAGCTCCAAGAGCAAACCTAGGGACCGACTCTTTGTCTACGGCGGTGATCAAATGGGATCTGCCGAAGTTCTCACGGTTAGTGCTCCCAATAATTGTAACTTCTAAATTGAGCCCAAGTGCACTTTTCTTGTGTGCAATTATGCATTATACATTTCATGTTCCTTTATCAAGAATTATAGTATCTCATCCTTATCTGGTTTCCTCTTCTTACTTTCCCCACTCTTGTTTATGCATTTTGCACATGAAATCATGTCTAGAGTGAATGAGCAGGCCATAGCAAGTGTTACTTATTCATAGGAAATATGACAAAAAGAGTGAAAGAGACGACTTGTGGCATTTGGATTTCCCCCCTTGGAAAATGACCTTGCGAAGATTCACGCAGGGCATAGATTCATGAGGGTAATAGAATTGAGTGAGTGAGGTTCATAATCATGACAGTTGAGTAAAGTGAGGATTTCCCAGCGTTCAAAATCTGCATAGAAGTAGAGATAGATGCCGTTGGTGAATTACAATTTGTCTACATGGTGGTTGAAAGCAGGCCACAAGAATGCCCTTGTCCTTCTTTTAAACTCGCCTGAATGAAAATATTCTCGTTCGGTGATGCTCTTTTTGCGTAAATTACCCCCTCACACTCTAGATAGACCTCTAATAGAGTTCCAAACTTATGTTTTCGGTACAACATTCATTGTTGGCCTTCTATCATCAGGAAATATGTGACATGTAGTCCAAGTACAAACCATGAAACTTTCATTTGGTTTATTTTATGTGTGGTGTCTATTTGACTGTTGGTTTTTGTGTTGGGTCAGTACATTTTTTGTGCTTCAAACTTATGTAGGCTTTCGTAAAGGGGAGTGTTGACCAAAAATGTTACAGTAGCCATTCTTTGGAATTTTGTAGAATTGGTTCTGAACATGATAAACTTTGTTGTAGCCTTACATAACTTCAGGTTGGCTCATCCCTCTATTACTTATTAAGATACTCTGTTCCCAAAATGCGCTATGTAAACCTAACGAGATGAACATCTGTTAGACTAGGCAAAAACTAAGTGCCATCCTTTCAGAGATTTGTCAAAATGAAGGCAACTCCAACCTGACATGCATAAGAAGTGCAGGAGAAATCTGACGTTCACATCCAAGAGCTAAAAAAGGGTTTGGCTGCAATTCACAGTTTACATCAGTGTTCTAATTCTAAAAGGCACTAGGTGGGTGAGGGTGGTCAAGAAGCACACATCACCTCCTAGTCATAGGTGGATTTCTAGGCGGTTCTATGATTGGTCACTTATAGACGGACACACACGTGTGTGCGTCAACATTAATGTCGAAAAAGTAAATAAGTATCAGCATCTTACAAACAAATAAGTGATAACATAAAATTTCCACATCAGGTGACGATGATATGTTTGTTGCATTTTGTAAATGCACGTGCAAGAAGGGGGTCTGACCATATGAGGTGCCCGATGAAGATTGAGGGTGGAATAAGGCAAGGGGTTTGTGGTTTGAGGGGAGGCAGCTCAGAGTCCGTTTAGTATGAAATTTTTTGTCTTCCTAATTATTAATTTCATTCGGAACTTTCCCTACCTTTTGCTATCTTATTGCCAATTGGGCGGCAAGCTTGGGTGGTCTTGAGCGGCCACCTCGACAGGCCATTTGACTACTTACATATTTAATTATTGAATTTCATTACTGATGTTGCATATTTGTAGTTTTATTCTGTTTCATTGGCGAAGGATCATCTTTGTAGCGACCCAACCTATAAAAGGTTCTAAGTCAAGGAATTGCCTTTAATAACTTACCATCTCAGGATTTTAGATTAGTAACTTGCAGCGGAAGAAGGTGATGACAATTCCATACAAGCATGCATTAAAAGTACAAGAGTAATTTAAAGCTTACAACATCCCAGAGCAAAAGATGTTCTAATAACCTTCCAAAATATTACATCTTAACAAGTTCAATAAGTTAACTAAAAAACATGGACTCGAAGGTTCAAGATGCGACACCCACATCACTAGCGTTGCTAGCTCTTGTTCGTGCCCTCCTTTAATAAACGTTCATGCTGCTCCACCAGTTGATTCACCTGGGGGTAAGGAAGCAAGGGGGTGAGCACAAATACTCAGTAAGAAACGGGGCTATCAGAAATTGAGTTGTTTCGATTTTAAGATTAATAAGGAGAACAACTCGATTACCCAAACCTCGAGTGGAATTCTAAAACTCTCGAAAATAACTGACCTTCATAATTATTGATCATATCTCGTTTTTTCTTAAGTATACATGCTATCGGATAGATTTCATCAACTTTGTCCTAATTTCTAAGCCCTCATATTCAACTTCTTTTGTGTCCGCCTTTAAGTTGTCTCTCATTTAGACTCGGGTAGGAATTTATTGTGTTTAGAATCAAGAAAATACGCAAACGAAGGATAGTGAAAATCAATTTTAACAACACGCGGCAATGATTATGAATTACGAGTGGCCAAGCCGTTGTTGCTTCACTCCTTTCCAAGACCAATCTTGGAAGAAGTCAACACTAGTTTATTTAAATATAACTTTTGCTGGTTAACAGCTCGTGTACGAACAAGCTGTTTTTACAAAGAAGATCTATATGTTAGATATATCCGGAAATCACCGCCTAATAGGCTGATCAACTACAATGGTTTGTGGTGCTCGACCCAACGTTGTACGAGCCCACACATGGAGGCTGTATGCTCCTAACAACGTGATGGTATTGGGTTTCTATCCGTTTTCAGAAATAGTTTTGTTTTTATGTGAATTGCGACTCGTGAGTTATAATATCTCAACAAGGAATTCATCTTGCGGAGTTGTTGTTCCATCATCGATTAATATGTTATAGGGACATGATTCCCTTATTTTTAAGGTCACGACTCAATATCAAAGACATCGTTATATGGGTCGTCACACTTTCTCATAAGGAAGCTTCAAACCAAAACACAAGATAAGGTGCATGGACTATTGTCTTCAAGTTTTTGAACGCTATAAAAGCATACGTCACTGAAAGGTTTTATGAGATGACGAGCGTCAAGCTCTTGATTCATTATCAAAGGAATGTGAGTTTAAGGAGTCCAATACAATCTCGGACAACTTTAAGGCAAGAAACGAACATCCTTTACGTTATACGATGTTTTGTCATTTATTTGTAACCTATTTCTTCCATTATCACTAAAAGCCAATGCTATTATCCTAAGAGGTAGCCAAAATGACGCATATTTACATGATTCTCATCAAAACCAGCAATTTATACATAGTTTTCAACATGAATAACAACCAGTCCTTTGATGAAAAAGCACCGAAAAATACATGCAAGCCTTGGGCATAACTTATACTAAGTCAAGAAGTCATTTTTTATCACTTTCATAACTCTTTTCATGCAAATTAAGCATTTTTCATCAAATTTCAGAAACTTATGAGCATAAACCACCATGTTTAGGTCTCAATCTTGAGTCTAACTTGTCGATATAGCACATGCAACCACATTTCACACAATAGACTTGCTTAAGCAACCATTTTCCATCAAGCTATTGTGTTTTCTAGCCTTTTATGTCCAAAATTCATCACATTCATCACAAGACTAGAATCTTAAGGCTCTAAATAACAATGAAATACATGGTTACAAGCATGAAATGGGTTAATAAGGAGATATGTGGAGGAGTACAAGAGGCTTATAGAAGGAAGACATGCATTTTCATCATTTTTTCACCAATATGTTACATGCAAGTCTAAATCTTGCGTAACTTTTCATGCATGTCGCCGAGAGTGTTAAAGAGGCCAAGAAACAAGTAATAATCCGTGAAAGTTCGCTTACAAAAGAGTTTGGAAAGATCAGGATCTTGATAGTAGAATGTGGAGTTAGGATACTTCCTTCCTTCAAAGTAGCCAACACCTTCCTCTTGTGCCTTCTCTTCGTTAATTGGTTTGATTTGTTAGTAAGAAGAGGGTTAACAGATGTTTTAGGAGCGAAATTCGTAGCTTAGATTATCAAGAACAAGATAGTGAGAAAAATGTGTTAAATAGGGAAGATTTCTACCTTTTTTCACCTCTCTAACCCTTGTAGTTGATCCCCCAAGGCTCAATTCATCTTTGCAATCTTACATTGAGCTCCTTTGTTTGTTGTTTTCGTGTGATATTCTTGTTGAAATTTTAGTGGATTTTGTAGGGATTAAAGGTAGAGAGAGTGCTTGTTTCTATGCTGCTATGTTTGAGACAACAACTAGTGTTTAGAGTTTGAGTAAGAGATGTTTTGGTGGGTCTTAAGGCTGATTTTGTGGTGTTTTAGGGCTGGTTTCAGGTTAGAATTGAAGTAGAAATGAATATTGATAGGGTATTAAAGTTTTAGACATGCATAAGACACATGTCACCTTTGTCCAATCCCTTTACATGCAAAGCAAGCCTGAAATCAGGTTTGTTTGCATGCTTTAGACAAGTTTTCAGGCCTATAAACCTAGGTAATAGGTTATATAGAGTGCATTAATATTATATGGTAAGTATTGGTTAAGGTTTTACTAAGGGTTATCTTCTTTGTCTTATTAAGTCATTTTAAATGACCAAAAGATGATGTAGTTTTAGAAAGATGACTAAAACTTAAGATATTTAATGTAAGAATGTTACAATTTTCATATTGCATTTGGTTACACATATATTATACGACCATAGCAGGCCTTGGGTGTTGAGTGATTCACTAATTTTTTTTCATTTATTCTGCAGATCTTGGATCTTGATTGGTCTTCGAACAAGGAATCTTTGAATAATATTACCCGAGTTGATGTTACGCTTCATGGTTCTTTTGCGGACATGATAGTATTGCACAACCTTGATCCGTTGAGAAGTGTTGACAGAACATCCATGATGATACTGACTAGTCCTGGCCAACTACATTTTTTTGATGACTCCTGCTTGTCAGCTTTAATTTCTAAGAAAGACTGCTCTGTTTCTCCCATTCAGTATTCTAGTATTCTACCTACGAGTGACCCAACCTTGACAGTTGGAATACATTGTTCACTTCATGCAGATCCAAAATCTTCAGTTACTTTTTCAGAGGTACAAATGCTTTCTAATATTCAAACAGTGCTGCATGTTATCTGCTGTGATCAGTTATGTAGTATTACATAACAAAAAACATCTAGAAATTATGAGTTTTGACTTTCATCCACTTGGTATGCATTGGGGTATTTTCTGCTTTAAGTTAAAAGAATCTCTTAAAAAGAATAGGTCAATTAAAAGCGTATGTGCTTGTTTTTTCTGCATTTTTATTGAGATATTACTGAAATTTTATATTTCACATCCATTAATTCGAAGTTGACTTGTGCGCTTGAAAGGCTAACTGTGTTCTAGTTAGTATGGGGCACAATATAGAGAGGGTCATGTTATAAATCCTTCAGGAAACCTTACAATATGATTTCTTTGTAAACTGAAAACTCAATTACACGATTATATAACTTCCCTTATTCTCAACACTCCCTTCAAGATGAGGCATACAGATCAAGCATCCCCAACTTGTCACATAACATCTCAGTTATACCCCATATGAATGTATCCATGAGAATATCAACCAGATTATCCTCGGATCTAAATTGTTGCAACACAAGTTCAACTTTGTGCGCCTTCTCATGAAGAGTGGCTAGCTTAGCTCTTTTAGGGTTAAGACCTATAACATATTCTGATATCATGTTAAATTGGTGCGTAGGTGGCCATGTTTTATTAAAGTCTCTGCATACATAGGAGAGTGCTGAGAAGCAACGTAATATAAGAAATCATAAAACATGGAAGCATGCAAAATAGGGAAACAGAATAATCGAAGTGATATGTCTAAACTTGGAAAGTGATGAGGAAGCCATGATCCATATAACAAGGGAAAAAATCAACAGGTATCGTCCCATTGATATCTACGATGCCTATGTGAAGGTTTAATTTTCCTGAACAAAAACAATAAATGTTCTGATCTTGCTCATGGATACATGTTTTGTGTTCCTAGACATTAGTTGAGCTTGTGGCATTGTGTTATCGAGAAAACTTGAGCTTGAGCTAAAGGGGCCCAGTCTAGTTTTGCAAAAAAAAAAAAAACCCTCTCTTTTCTATTAGCTTTGGTTATAATTTTTCTCTTATACCTTCTTTTTTGGATAGAGGGCCAAGAATATGAGGATGACAGTGTCGTCTGCTGCTAATAAGGAGTCAAAGTGGCCACTGACTGGTGGAGTTCCTAGTTATTTGCCATCTTCAGGAGATAACAAAATCATGAGGCTTTACATTGCTGGTTATCGAGATGGATATGTCAGAATATGGGACACAACGTATCCTGTCCTATCATATCTATTTGTTTTGGAACCAGAGGTTTGTTATGATGCGAGGGGAGAGGGAAAAAAAAACCTAAACTTTACTAATCTTGTCCACACAAACACTGAGTTCACAATATATCTCGTGTAGGTCAAAGGAATTTCTATTTCTGGCATCACTGCATCAGTTTCAGCTTTGGACTTTACTTCCTCCGCCCTTATTGCTGCTGTGGGTTCTGAAAGTGGCTTGGTGAGAATTGATTCAACTTTTGTTTCTAATTT
>JAOVYX010000292.1:0-13789 GCA_035668315.1 Drosera spatulata
CCCCTCTTCTTGATCAGGCCCATATCGACCCAACTCTAACAGCTTCTCGGCCGCATCCCACATCATCAAATCAACATTACCACCACCAACAAATCCCTGTCCTCTCTTGCTCAGCTTTTTGACACCATCTCGTCCCCGTTTCCCCTTCCTTGACCAGGACAGATCAGAACAAGCCCTAATCGAGCCACCTGACAACCTCGGACTCAATCTATCATCATCGGAATGACTTAAGGAAGATTCAAGATTAGCCTTCCTCGTCAAGGCAGTTAAGGGCGGCGTGGTGGGAGGAACCATGCCTCTCCAGCCCCTACCAGAATGACACCTCATGTGACCATACAATGCCTTCTCAGACCCAAAACCCTTCGAGCAAACAGGGCAACAAACCTCATCATTCCCCACCACCACCACTACTCTTCCCTGATGATCACCTGATGATGATACCTTTCTCTTCATCTCCGAGCAACGGCGGCGGGGTTTCGACGAGGAATTACACTCGCCGTTGGTGGCATTGAAGCTGGCGCGAGGATGGAAGTGAACCCTCATGTGACCATTCAATGCCTTGGCATTTCCAAACCCTTTGCCGCAGACATCGCAAACCCTATTAGTACTATTCAACAACAACAACCCAGTCTCAGTCTCGGTTGTCTCTTCTTTCACCATTGTTGCGCTCTGCTTTGAGGGCTCGTTGGTTTTGCTCGACCCAGTTGGGTTTTGGCTTTGCCCTAGAAAATGATGATACTCCATTGCAAGATTGGATTGGAGATGGAATATTGGATCAAGAAAGCTGGGATTTTTATTTTATTTTAGCTTGGTTGTTGATTGTTTTTTGGGAGGTTTTTTTGGTTGTGGGTTTCTGTGAAGTGACTCTTGGGATTTCATTAGCTGGGTTTTTTGAGAAAGCGAAGAAAGTGGAGAAAGAGGCGAGAGAGAGACGCAGAATCGAGGTTGATTTAATGGTTTGATTTTGTATTGGGTGAGAATCAGCTTGAGAAATATATGGAAAGCGGCGAGGGGAAACAGAAAGGAAATTCTTTTTTTTTTTTTTTTTTTTGTCTCACATCCATTAAGGAAGAAAAGGAATAAGAATGGACCGAAAAGGGTAATGGTGGGGGAGAGGAAGGGGTAGGAATGCCATTTGATTGGTTGGACGAAATTTTACTACAACGATGTAGTTCGGTGATATTGTTAAGATGAAAACTCAACGAGATAAATTGAATATTTTTCAGATACAAAGCTTGTTATAAAAGATGTTTTCTATTTTTTTTTTGTTGATACAAGAAAAATATTGTCTATTTGAGATAAGTATTAGAGTGATTTTGCTTGATCTATTACAGTGATTTTGCTTGATCTTGATTTGATCATATTTTCGTAAATTTGGAGGTGCGTAGTCTTTTCTTCGTCTATGTTTCTGAAGTTTCTTAGAATATTGCAAGTGTGTAGTTGTGTGCTGCTTTGGAGAGGAGTGGAGCTGGACCAGCTCGTTTGTTTTGTTGGGTGGTTTTCAACATCATGAATTTAGATTCTTGAATCTAGAAGAGTGTTTTATGCGGTGTCTTACTACGAAAATTACAATTTTCCATGTCATCAATTAAATTACTCCATCAATTTCAAAATTTTGAATTTTTTTCTAAAATAATACGATCAAATAAATATATTCTCAATTTACTCATCATAGAAACTAAATTCTTAATCTAGTGCCTCCATGTATAGGTAAAAAGAAGACACCCACGGTTTTCTCAAAGAGAAAGATGCACAACGTCTTTGTCCTGTCTAAAGACACAGGGCGTCTCTCGTAGAGACGCAGGGCGTCTCATGCTTCCTCAAAACTCACCAGCAAACACGAACAAAAGGAATTCAGACACAACAAAGAAATTTATTATCAATAATTCTCGGAATGATTCTGCCGATTCAACCTTCCTGGGGAAAAGAATGAAGCAAAGGAACACTTTAAAATCCTCATCGATCATCAAAATCCTTCCATCACAAAAAGGCGAATGTGTATAGCAACAAATCGAGGAGCCACGTTTGGTCATCGGCAAATCCGAAATTGATGACAATCAGTGCGACGGGTAGGAGATCTCATAAAGATCAATTGGATTTAATTGGATTGCAGGAATTGGATCGAGAGGAAGATCAATTGTAGGGAGGAAGATGAATTGAATTGAATTGAATTGCAGGAATTGGATGCTCCAACTTGAAACATATGGCAAAATGAAAGACAGCTCTACGTCTCTAAGCATAACAAAGACGCCCAGCGTCTTGTTTTGGAGACGTGTACAACGTCTTTTCTCGCTATCCCATACAAAACACACTAGTTTGGGAATATAATTGTTGAGAGGTTTAGTTTGAAAACTTTTTCTAGTTTTTGCACCATTTTGGGACAACGTTTTGTAACAAATTGATCAAGCACCAGGATTTAGGTATAGGTTGAATTTTGATCATTTTACTTGTTTATCCTTGTGATAGAAGAAAGTGCAAGGTAAGGAAGGAAAAAGATAATTGGGTAATATGATATCATATAATGTAAGGTTAGAATCATATTTTTGATGACTTAATTTTTTCAAATAGGAAAATGTCGCAGATATTTTGTGACATCCCAATTATACAAAACGTTGTAAAATTTACGGGACGGAGGGAGTATTCAAGATACGAATATTTTTATTATAATATATTATTATTTTTAAGAAATATCTTGTGATAATTAATGATCATAGTATAACATCTTCTGTCCGTCAAAAGTTGTAAATTGTAATGTTTGTTCTTGTCATCAATAAAATTCTATACTTGAATCATAGGCAAAAAAAAGTTTTATTTTAGTAATATAGTAAGTTAAATAAAACTTTTCAAAATAAATATTAAATGATATACTTTTATATAATATAGTAAGTTACATGAGATGTAATACTATTGTAAGGATTTAGTGGAAAACTCAACCAACAACTATAAAAACTAACATCTCAAAGTGGCAGAGAAGCATACACCGACACAAGCATGTATGGGCGTCCATTTTTTTACGTTCATTTTTTTTCTCAATAACCTCGAAGAAGAACTCACTTTCCCAGGAAGCGATTTTAATTTTATTGAAGAAATCCTTTCTTGGAGAAGCGAGTTCTTAAAACTAAAATTGCCTTCTGAAAAAGCGAAGCCACATCATTCGAAATCGCTTTTTTGGAAAGCGAGTTCTTCTTCGACGTCACTGAAAAAAAAAATGGACATCAAATAAGTAAACCCATGTATGGGGCGTTTCGAGAGAGCATTTAGTTTCTTTTTTTTTCCTTTTCATGTTGTGAAATTTTGTTGACCGTTCGTTTAACATGATCAAAACAGACATAAAGGTTTTAATAAGTAAACCCATGGTCTTTTGTCCAGTTACTGTAGATAGGGCTGGCCCGGCCTGGCCCTGTGCTTTTTACGAGCCGAGCCGGAGAGGGGTTTTGCCTCTCCAATCACGGCCCGACCCTAGTCCAAGCCCTTATCCAAAGGGCCTAAGGGCCGGGCCAGGGCCGGCCCGACCACTCAATGTGTTTTTGAAAAAAATGATCGTGAAATTTTTCATCAAAATCGTTCACGAATTATCAAAACCATTCACGATTTATCAATACCGATGAAAGTTTTCAGAAAACCGTCAATGATTTTGATGTAAAACATCAACGATTTTCACGAAACCCATCATGTATGTCTCAGGTTTTCATAACCGTGAACAGTTTTTGAAAATTGTCAACGACTTTTAGAAAAACGTGAACGAAAATTTAGAATTCGTCAACGGTTTTGATAGACAGAAATCCTTAACCCCAAAAACCGTTGATGGTTTTGAGGTATGGATTTCTGTTTTTTTGAAAATTGTGGCCTGTCCTTGAAAACCGTTAACGATTTCTTAAATCGTTGACGGTTTTATATTTTAATAATATTTTCACAATGGCTACTTTTTAAAAAATTGGACAAAAATACCCCACCAACGGTCATAAAAAGGCTATATTTTGAGGGTTGTTTTGTGTAACTCAATTTTAGAAAGATTGTTTATATCAGCAACAATTAGGATACCATATATTCACAAAATCTTTCATATTTTCTTGCAATCAAACTCTCCAATCCCCTAAAATTCACTTGTTACTTCTCATTATTTATAAATCATTAATCGTAATGGCTCACTCATCCCAAAATCGAAATGTGTATAATGATGACAATGATGATGTATTTCCTACGCATAATGATGCCGGGAGGCAATTCAACATTCCTGACATTGTTCCGCAAGGCGAGGGGACTCCTCAATCCGAAGAGGGACAATTAAACGTTGCATCCGTCGCTTCTTCATCAAGGAAAGACTCAGAGTGTTGGTTGTATTTCGAGAAGGTCATTGGAAGAAATGGGGTGGCTGAAGCTAAGTGCAACTCGTGTGCTACGATCTTCTCAACGGATAAAGGTACTTCACATTTCTTAAGGCATGGAAAAACTTGTCTTGCGAAAGAAGGCAATGTCCCTAAGGGACAAAGCTAGTTGAATAATGCGGACGGATTATGGACATATAATCACACCCACCAACGTTAAATGTTGGCCGAATTCATAGTCTATAATGAACTACGTTGGAATTTTACGGATAATCCTAAATTTACTAGGTATGTTCAAAATGCATTACAACATAGTTATCAAAGAAACCATAGAAACACCATTAGATCGGATGCTTTAAAGCTTTATCTTGATGAAAGGAAACAATTGATACAAATCTTTTCCGTTTATGATGGAAAAGTTTGTATTACCTCCGATGTTTGGACCACTGGTTTTCAAGTTCCTTACTTGTGTTTGACCGTTCATTGGGTCCACGATTGATACTTACAAAAACGTATCATTGCTTTTAAATTATTTCCTTATCCTCATAGTAGTTAGGAACTTTATAATTTGATTTTGACCATTCTACGTGAGTTTAAGTTTTTTGACAAGATCTTGAGTAAATCTTTTAATAATGCTTCAAAAAATAATGAAACGGTTCAAATGTTTAAAATCGTTTTGGATCCTATGTGCGATGGTATGTTACTCCATGCTAGGTGTTGTTGTCACGTAATAAACCTTATAGTTAAAGATGGGCTAAAAGATGAAACCATTGGACACTATGTGCAATGTATCCGTTATGTTTTGATGTTTGCTAATAGTAGTGGCAAAAAAGTATAAGAATTCAAGGCTTTATACAAGGAGATGAGAATGAAGTCTTTGAAACCGTTATTGGATGTTCAACATCATTGGAACTCGACATACTTGATGTTGAAGACGGCGCTGCAATACAAGGAGGTCTACAGCTAATTCGTCATCTCAAAGTTTTTGGAAATAAAGCCTTCAACCGAATGTTGGTATATTGCGCAATGTTTGTACAACTTGTTGGAGGTCTTCGACGAGGCAACGATAAAATTATCGGATGTTTATTATCCCACTTCTCATTTTGTTCTTCCCGAATTGCTTAATATAGCTAGATTGTTAAATGAGTATAGATATCTAGGATCTTTTACCCATGCCATTACAAAAATGGAGGCTAAATTTCTCAAATACTATGAGGATATCCCTCCACATTGCATGTGCTTTGAATCCCCTAATAAAGTTACAAGAGGCAGAGAACATATTAGATATAATAGATAAAAAACTTAGGAATAAGATATAGTGATAAAATAGAGCAATTTAAGGATGCTATGAGTGGAATGTTCATATTTATGATAATAGAGATGGGAGACAACAAATTGTCTCATTTGGAGCTTCAAGTGCTAGTAGTTTGTCACACCAACAATATCAATATCTTTACAATCCTGTTAAAAAGGCCTAATAGTGCACAACAATCTTTCAATGAATTGACCTTATATCAACAAAATGACTTCATTACTTTCATATCTCCTAACGATTTAGTCAATTTTGATATCTTATCTTGGTGGAAAGTTTTTTTCGTGCACTATCCTATTTTGGGAGCAATGGCACGTGATATTCTTAGTGCTCAAGCTTCCATGGTGGCGAGTGCTTGATGATAAAAGAAGCCGACTATGTCTTGAATCTTTGGAGTTCTTGGTATATTGAAAGGATTATCTTAATGTTAGATACCGGGAGCAACACAAGAAAGCCGACGAGAGGACTTCCAATTCAGGTGAGAGTTTAGAAGAGATTGAAGATATTGTGACTTCTTTAGAGTGATTTTTTAATATGCTTTTGATAATGTATGTAACAATATTGTTTTCGAATGTTAAATTAGTTCATGAGGTAAGGTTTTATGTCCCCCTCATCTTGTATTTTTGTTTGAAATTAATAAAGTAACCAAGGTCTCGTCCAGGACCTAGATAAGTTTGGTCTTAATATTGTATAAATCACGATGATCCGATCAAATTATAGAAAAATTGTAAACGGTTTTGATACAAAAATGTCAATTATAGGAAAACCGTCATCGGTTTTAATGTCCAGAGATCACCTTAGTAATAAAACATCAAAACCGTCATCGTTTTTTGAAACCGTCATCGGTTTTCTATCACTGAGAACACCTCAAACTGGAACACATCAAATCGGATTCTGAAACCATCACCGTTTCAAAATCATTGACAGCACCTCACACTGGAACACATCAAAATCGTCATTGATTTTTGAAGCCGTCACCAGCTTTCGATCACTAAGAGGACCTCAAACTGGAACACATCAAAACCGTCACCGGTTTCTAAAACCGCCATCGGTTTTTGATCACTAAGAGCAACTCAAACTGGAACAATAAAAACCGTCAACGGTTTTTCCCATATCTGCAATTTAACTCCTCGACCCCTTCTTCTTCCCCTCACTTTTCCCCACTTCTCTCTCTTCGACCCCAAACCCTAACACACCCAAACTACGAAGTACACCAAATTGAGTCCAAATCTCCCCAAATCTTATCATATATACTCCCTCTTCAGTTCCCACGCAACAATTTCATCAAAACATCATGATTCTCACGAATTCACTCCTAATTTTTGTTTTGATTTCAGTGCTCAACACCCGAGGTCGAAGACAACCGGGTAATGACGATGGATCGGATGACAACCACAACGCATCCAATGTATCGAGGATGCCATCTCCTCCACAACCACGACGTGGTGTATCCCATCGCAATCCTTCTAGGGCGACGAATGTTGACAAGGGGAAGGGGAAGCAACCGGCCAAGGAGATGGAAAAGGGAAAATGAAGGCCGACGGAAGACGTGGGTGTGGAGAAGTTGAATATCGGTGGAAATACTGGTGGTTGTTGTAGAAAGAACGCGATGAATGCCGAGATCCCGAGACCCATGCAAATCGACCCTACGGGAGGTAGTCAATCTAGTGCCACTCTTGAGTTTCTATCCGATCATTATGAGGGTGTGTACAATGCATAATTGAAGAAGGAACTTAATTATGGTCATGTCATTGATCATGTTTGGCTTGAGCAAAACAACTTTCCGAGGTTTAGTGATTTGTTTGAAGCTTAAGGTTGAAAAGATTTGGTAACCAATAAGACAACTAGATGCTATCTGGAGATGGTGCGATTGTTTTATGCTTACTTCAAGCCTATCCCGAAGAGAATTTGCCATTATAGGTCATGGGTTAAGGGTAAAAACATTATGCTCACTCCGGAGATTGTTGGTCAAGCATTGGGGATCAATTTTGAAGGAATAACGGACACTAAACAAAATTGTTGGGATATGGTTGAGGGGTTTAGTGGTAGGAAGGCTTGTGAGATACTGTTGAAATATAAAATCACAAATACCTATGCATTTCATGCTAATGAATTAGATGCCGAAATGAGGGTATTGCATCTTATAGTAGGTTGGGTGTTGAAGGGAAAAATCGGAGGGGATGGATGATCTAACACACAATGAGATTTTGCTCATGTATACGTTGGTTGAAAAATGATTGATCAATCTTTCTTTCTTTTTTGTTTATCACATGGACTAGTATGCTAAAGATCATGGAAAGGCTCTTGCATTTGGGAATTATATTTCCTAAATTCTTGAGTATTATGATTTTGATTTGAGTAAGGAGAAGAAGATTGTAAAACCCGAGAATTTTGGGAGTTTTAAGATGAATATATAACGTTACGATTTTAAAATAAATCGTGCTAAAAGGTTATATATTTAAATCTAAGAAAATATTTGATTAATTAAATCAAATATGACGAAGGATTATTTTGGGATGATTAGTTGAATGCGCCAATAAACGTTAGGAACGAATAATGTTACAATGTTATAACGTTATAAACATTGCGCGTAAGGACTATCGATTTAATCCCAAAAATAATGGAACATGACTCGGGGGATCATATTTTCAAACATGGAATAAATCTATCGACGCAAATAGATTTTGCATGGATTAATATTGCGAAATTTGGGTGAATAGTGGACTGAACGAGATGTATCGTGGGACGAAATGTGGGATACTTCCCACTCATACCTAATATCCCACTTTCTCCCACTCTCCCGCACCTCTCCTACCTCCACTCTCACTCACCACTTTCTCCATCACCATTCACCTTCTCTGGCCACCATCGTCGCTGCCAACGCCCCCATCATCTTCGCCATCAATCTCACGATCATCATTATCATCATCAACAAGATCGAGCATCATCATCTTCATCGTTTAATCATCATCGTCTTCGTTGCCTCGACACCACCTCCTCACTGTCATCATCCGTATCGTCACTGCCATCGTCGTCTTCAGGCAGAATTCACAGCGGGGAGGCGGGAAAACAACAGCGAGGAGCCGAGGGACGATAACCACTTCAAGGAAAATCAAACGCGCTCGAGGTAACCTCAGTCGTCCGACACACCTCTTTTATTCGTTCACACACGTTCTTTGCTTCCGTGCATGCTTTGAAACATGTTTTGATGTGTTTGATGTGTGTAGAATGGATTGGATGCGTTAAAACGCGAATTGAGCAATCCGGTGTCGGGCAGGGAGGTTTCCTGCAGGATTCTGGCCGGAGATCTGTCGCGCCAGCGACCATCCTGGGTCACGGCCGTGACGGGAGAAAAATAGGAATTTTGCTGCACAGTGGCGTCGCGCCCGCGACGGCCCGGTCGTGCCCGTGACGGCCTTCTGGCCAGGGAAATTACATTTTCGTGCCCCGAACCTTAAACCTAAATGCGTATTTGAGTTATATACCACCTACGCATCGAAATATACCGTCAAACGTGCATAAACGATCACGTTTGACATGTGCTGGGGTATTTGGGGTTGAAAGGAACTAGAAAACACCCTTATAATGTATATACCCTCACGAAAAATAATTGAAAACGACCGCTAAATGATTAACAAAAAGGAAACGGGGGATGTGGAGCATAGTAACACTATCCATGTGAACTAATGAAAAGCAAAAAAAGTAAGAAATATCGCCTCCTTGAACTGATAAGGACGACATTGATACCCCTTGTGGATCAGTTGGATCGTTGGTCGTTTTCCTTTGAATTATCGAGAAGGTCGAACATGGTGTCCCTTCTTCGATCCATTGCGATCATCTGTTTTCCTTGAATAGCCTTGGTGGCTTGGGTTTGAGTCATTGCACTCTTGTATTATCCTTCGAGTCACCGTCAAGGGTGAAAACTAGCTAGGGAGCGATGGGCATCCCCCATCCTCTTTGCATGCATGCAGCGGCTTATACGCCGTTGTGGCGGGACCACAGGTTGCTCTCTGCAGGGAGACCCTACTTATCTCAATGCAGGCAAACGATACCTCATTGAATACGCACAAGAGGTGCAAGGCAACGCACAGAGTAGGCAGGTGCGAAAAACGGAACCTATTAGGTAACCCGGCTGACGATTGATACTTTATCTTATCTCTGTACTCCGAGTCGGTCATATCCTTGGATTTGTTGTTTCTGAGTTGAGTCATGAACTCTAATTAATTGCAAAAGAAAGGAGTGACTCTTAAAAGCGATACAAAGTCATATAAAGAAATGAGAAATGATATTGTGTGATATGGCGCCCATATTTTCATATATATATATATATATATATATAAATGTTTAAGGGACTTTCAGCGGTCGCCATAGCCGTTAGCGGAAGTTTCCTGTAATTGGGATTCATACACCTGAGGTTGCTGAGGTTCATTAGCTCAAGGTTATGTTTTTCAATTGCAGGTATGCCCCCAGCAGCACTTGAAGGTTCTTAGAGAGAGCTTGCTTGTATATAGATGAATCCATGTACTTTGGATATTATGGCAGATCAGATGTCTATATCGTTTAAATATTATAAACGATCTGCATAGCTTCCACTTTAATGTTGTAACTAAAAAGGTATTTGAGACTGTAAGCTATGAATTAGGTTATTGTTTATAGTTCCTTGACTTCTGTACCCCTAAAACTCATTTGGTTTGTTTAGCCTTGTCACGGACCGGGTCCGTGACGGCATAACGCTCACGTGCCTTCCGGCGCGGAAAGTCGGGGGCGTTAAAAAGATAGAAAACAGTTTCAAGGTTTTGGGGTCCCTTAAGTGCGCATTGAATCCGAAAACCGGTATAGAGGAGCTCATCCGTCTAAGTAATGTCACGAAGAAGCAAGTGAAGGATTCAAAAAGGCCGGGTTATTATGATCTCAAAATCATCCAGGCTAGGTGGAAGTCTTCGCAAGCAACATCTAGTGCACAAGAAGAGGTGGAAGATGAAGAAGAAGAAAAGGAGAAGGACACGATGAAGATGATGCTTGTGATCATTGCCCTTATTTTCGCTCACTGGACTGCTCAATGGATTTCTTAACCAACAACTATGAAAGGTTAAAGCGAAATTATGATACACTTCAAATGAATTTCAACGCATTCCAGGATCGAGTGACTACGAGATAGGAGATAGAGGATCACCATCATGAGAAGATCACATACTATCTTAAACGGTTAGCACTACAAGCGAGAATTCCTCCTCCACCGTCCGCGGGTGATAATGATGACGACAGCATGGATATGTAGTTGTTTAGTAAGTTGTTTAGTTGTTTTCGACTTTGTAATTTTTTTATGCTTCTTAAAATTTGGATATTTCATCTTTGGAATATGTATCTTTATATTTAGAACAATGTTGTTGTTTTTATGACTTTTAAGTTGTCACTTTCTCATGTTAAAATGTTTAGTATGTAATTCACATGTCATGTCAATATGTTGTTATGTTGAATACTTTGTTATGTATGAAACTTTAAAACAAACGTCACAATTAAAATGTTATGTTGTTGAAAACATATAGTTATTAAGGCTTGTAAGTTTATCACTTCAAAAGGTAAATTTTTTTTTTTTCATTTTTGGAAATGAAAATCGTGAACGATTAGTGAAAAATGTTGTCGGTTTAGTGAAAAACGTTGCCGGTTTCCTAAAACCGTTGACGGTTTTGGATGACAGAGATGTACAGGTTCTGTAAGTTTTCATGCTACTATAACCATTGCCGATTTTGGAAACCGTTAACGGTTTCAGAAAAATAAAAAAAGGGAAAAGGGCCTTTTGACGGGCCGGGCCGGGCTTCTGAGCCGGGCAGTTACATGACTACACTCTGCGTAGACACTTCTAGTCTTTTGTGCGTCTATTCAAAGCAAGACTGGTATTGAAACGTAATCAAAGAAATATTTTGAGATGATAGTTCAATAACTGAGACTCATTATCATCACTTTAGCTCACACAGTATATCAAAACATAACGTTACCTTTTGTTAGTACCAAATAGTACTTTCTCTGTCTCATTTCAATTACAACGTAACATCATCATTGTGCTATCCAACGCGTATTTTGAAAAGTTTCGTTATTCGTCTTAACATAGTAAGAAAATTATATCACTGATCCAAGATTGTATTACATAAATTAAACTACAGTATTATTAATATTTTGCGATAATTTTACGTAAAATGATATTTGATCGTTCCGTGGACGATTCATAGCATGAATAATTTTATTGTTGACATAAGCTAACATTGCAATGTGAATGGAACGAGAGTAGTATTTGTGGAATCTTAATTATTGTCCTTTCAAAAAAAAAAAAAAAATCGAAGTGTATTTGTGGAAGGTCATTCTATCATAGATAATGTGTTACTTTGTCAGGAGCTTATCCATGGCTATGAAAAGAAGAACATATCATCAAGATGTATGGACAAACTAGATATTCGAAAGGCTTTTGATACGGTGAGTTGGGAGTTTGTTGAGAAGTTGATGTGTGGCCTTGGGTTTCCTCAAAGGTTTATAAACTGGACTATGGGGTGTTTGTCATCTGTGTACTATACCATTTGTTTGAATCGGGCTTTTCATGGTTTTTTCAAAGACGCTAAGGGATCTTCGACAGGGTGATCTCAGGTCTCCGTACATATTTGTGGTTGTAATAGAATATTTAACAAGAGCCCTATGCAGAATGATTTTATTTTCTTGTTTCACTTTGGATCCAAAGTGTAGAAAGGTAGGATTGGTGAAGTTGAGCTTTGCTAACAACCTAATGATTCTATGCAAGGCTGAGCCTTACCCTTTGTTCCTTATCAGTCAGCAATTATCCCATTTTATCAAAATACCTGGCCTGGAGGTCAATTTGAAGAAGAGCAAGCTTTTTTTAGGTGGAGTTAATGCAGATGATATCATGTTTTTGGCTGGTCTACTTGGTATGGAAGCAGGACATCTTCTTATAAAGTATCTGGGCGTACCATTGTCCCTCATAAGCTGTATATACTACAATGCAAGCCCTTTTTAGATAAAATGGTGATGAGAGCAAGTTGTTGAACTGTTGTGGATCAAACTAAAATAATGGATTGTGGTTTTAAACTAATGTAACTAAAGAAATGTGAAACTAGGTTAAACGCTAAGGTAAACGTGAAGTGATAGGGATGTGAAGGTAGGGTCGTGACCTCATTATCCTAGTGTATGATCGACGATTATAGTCCTAAATGGATCGATGATTGTAGTTCTAAGCTAAACGCTAAGGTACGATCGACGAAGTCCTAAATGGATCAAACTAAAATAATCGATTGTGGTTTTAAACTAATGTATCTAAAGAAATGTGAAACTAGGCTAAACGCTAAGGTAAACATCAAGTGATATGGATGTGAAGGTAGGGTCGTGACCTCATTATCCTAGTGTACGTTCATTCCATTCTCTCTAATCTACTTGTTCTTTAGGTGTTTAGCTTGTTAGTCGAGAATCCCTAAGCTATATCTTAGTCCCTCTCGAGATCTAACGTAAATCTCACCAGGCGTCACCTCAATGCATCTCTACGACAGGTCAACGCAACTAGTGAGTAATGCGCATTGTGGTTTCCCTAAAACGACAGCGAGAGTCACGCAAGTGGTCTCTCGACCTTGTGTTCAACTCTAGGTGAGGATTGCCTATGTCACTTCTACACCTATCCTCTCGGTATCAATGCAAACAACATGATCAATGCAATGTGATCAATCAAGCGAGACACTATGATCAACAACCAACACACAACCATAAACAACGTCGAACAACTATTTCAAAACATGGACATAACCATAACACTATTCAAACTACATCACGATCCTAATCGAGGGATTAGCTCATGATTTGTAGACAAAGGCAATACATCAAACGTCTTGTATGCATACTGTAACGCCCCCGACTTTCCTCGTCGGAAGACACATGTGCGTTATGCCGTCACGGACCCGGTCCGTGACAAGGCTAAACAAACCGAATGGGTTTTAAGGGTACAGAAGTCAAGGAACTATAAACAGTAACAAAATACCTGTTTAGTTACAACATTTAAACGGAAGCTATGCAGATCGTTTATACATTTAAACGATATAGACATCTGATCTGCCATAATATCCAAAGTATATGGATTCATCTATATACAAGCAAGCTCTCT
>JAOVYX010000293.1:0-13788 GCA_035668315.1 Drosera spatulata
CGAATAACAATTGGTATCAAAGCCTGACTTTCCAGATTTAACAGTTTTTGGAAAGGAAAGGTCATTGCTTTTGATATAAGCCTGCAAAGAAGTTACTAACAGTTTATTTTGTGAAGTAAACATGGCTCCTCCAAAGCTACCTAAGTGTCCAAACAGTGGTGAGCCACCAGTCTGTTCTTTTGACAAGTTCAATCCGGAATGCTAGCACATATAGATTCAATAGATGAAAGAATGCATGATATAGTCACAGATGGGCGGTACATACCAAAGATGCCAGATCCACTCGATGCGTCAAGGGAAGTGGACAAATTAAAGTTTCTCTGGACAAAAGAGTACTGGGACTTGGTGCTGATTGATAGAAGGGCTAGAAATCAGACCTTGAAAGCCCTCGACAATGATATGTTCGAGATAGTGGTTGACACAACCACTTCAAAACAAGCTTGGGACGCTCTACTTCTGAGGAACAAAGGAACAAATGAGATAAGAGAGAACAAGAAGGATGTTCTCATGTAGTAGTATGACTGGGTATCAATGAGACCTGATGAAAATCTAACTAGTTTCTATGAGAGATTCAATGTGCTTATCAACAATCCCAAAACTCTAGGGAAGACTTTTGATAACAAAGAAGTCAACATGAAGATTATGAGATCCTCTGGTGAAATATAGGGAATAAAGACCATAGTAATAAGGAAGTCCAGGGATCTTGCAAAAATGGAGTGCTGCATACCTATAATCTTGAAGTGGAGCAAAGAAGCAAATCGATGAGGCTAGAAAGAAGACTCTGGCCTTCAAAGGACAAGAAAAAATTCTGAGATCTATGGTAGAGGAGGACAATAATGATACCTCATCTGCAAGTAAACAGGAACTCTCAGAGGAACTTGCACTAATGGGCAAGAAATTCAAAATGTTGTTCAAAAAGAAACACATCAAGAAGAACATCTCAAGCAAGACCAAAGAAGCAAAAAAGGAGGTTTGCTATAACAGCGAAAATGCAGGGCACTTTGCTGCACAATGCAGACGACTAGTATAGGAATCGTTTGCACAAAGAAGCAAGAAAGAATATAGTAAAGGGAACTCCTGAAGAAAAGAAAAAGCTATGGCCTATGCTGCGAAGACATGGAGTGAGACAGACTCAGATGATGGGGAAACAATTTCAAACGCACAGCTCTGTCTCATGGCAAGGAGTGAGGAAAAATAAAAGGTATTTGATCTCTTAAACTCTGATGCCACTGTAGAGGAACTAAAGGAGGCTCTTCAAGAGATCTTTGAGAACTTTATTGCTCTTTCAAGGGAAAATAAAGACAACCTCGAATTGATTGCAATTTTCAAAGAAAATTACAATCTGGCCTATGAAGAAATTGATTATAAGTCAAATGACTTGATAGTGGTTCAAAATGACCTAAAGGAATCATATGAGAAGGTAAAACTTCTCACTATAGTAGTGGAAACTTCACGAAAAGAAACACTGAGCTATAGGCTCAGGTAGACACATGGAATGGAAAGACCCTGGATTTGTAGAAGATGCTAATCATGGGTCAATCCTCATTTGATCGATCAGGACTGGGATACAAAAGCTGGATGAGTGATGTTGCACACTCAAAAGCAAATAATGTCCTTACAACTAGCAAGGAAGAGGTAAAACAAACCTCTGTAAAAATATTACAGAAGGATAGCGCCTCTATTGCAAAAGGAAAGTAGAGCAGTAAAGTTTTTGTTGCTCAACCCAAAAAGGTTGAGCCTTTGGGTAAAACAGAAGCACAAACGAGTGCAAAAACACCACAAAGTGCATACAGCCAGAAATAATGAGTTGACAAGAGGTCACATAAACCTCAGCATACATCAAATTACTCAGTATGGAACAAAACTTTCAATACTGCATGGAGAAGACCATATCTGAAACCCTTTTGCATATGCAAAATACAACAGAGGAAATGGAAAAACTCAAGCAGACTACCTAGAGTAGTGAGACTAAGGATTTATTGCTATATTTGTGGCAAACCCGATCATAAATAATTTGATTATTGGACACCACACAAGAAAATTATTCAAGTGTGGGTGCCCAAAACTAACAAATGAGGAAACCATACTTGTGGGTACCATGTACAAGACTTCACCCCTTTATTACAGCAACAACAAGATGGGACATGGTACTTGAACAATGGATGCTCAGGACACATGACAGGGAACGATAACCTACTAAGAGAATATAGAAAAGAAGAAGGATCTCTAGTCATCTTTGGAGGAGGCAAGGTAGGTAAAACTAAAGGTTATGGAACCCTTTGTACAGGTTCCCTAGTCTTTAGAAATGTAGCTTATGTTAAAGGATTAGAACACAATCTGCTATCCATTCGTCAATTATGTGACAAGAATTATGATGTTTCCTTTACTCATGATTCATGTCAAGTAAGAGATAAAGTCACCAAAGAAGTCAAACTGATAGAAACTAGAAAAGGAAACATCTACGCAGTAGACTTCAATTTATCTCAGTCCACAAATTACATGTTTCTATACTAAAGATGCTGAAGATATAAATTATCTATGGCATAAAAGACTAGCACATCTAAATTTCAAAACCATAGCAAAGCTATCCTCAGAAAACCTTGTAAGAGGACTTCCTTAAATCAAGTTTAAGAAGGATAAGCTGTGTAAGTTATGCCAAGAAGGCAAGCAGAGTAGAGCAATTCTTAAATCAATAAACTCATCAGAAACAACTAGAGTTCTCGAACTACTCCACATGGATCTTTTTGGTCCAGTAGAAGTAGAGAGCTTAAATAGAAAGAAATATACCCTAGTTATAATAGATGATTACTCAAGATATACATGGGTAATATTCTTACACAAAAAGAATGAAACTTGCAATCCGCTGACTAGGTTTTTGAGACAAGTGCAAGATGAAAAAGGAACTGAGGTAGTCATAATCAGAAGTGATCATGGCACTGAATTTGATCAAGCAAGAGTCGATAAATACTGTGATGATCATGGTATAAGACACAACTTCTCCGCACCTAGGACACCACAGCAAAATGGTATAGCAGAAAGAAAAAATAGGGCACTCATAGAAACAGCCAGGACAATGCTTGCTGATACAGATTTACCTAAACATTTCTGGGTTGAAGCAGTAAACACTGCTTGTTATGTTCTAAATAGGTGTCTTATACATAAGCTACATAAAAAGACTCCCTATGAGTTATGGAAAGGAAAGACACCAAGTGTCAAGTACTTTCATGCATTTGGATGCAAATGTTACATTTACAACAATGATAAATAATACATAGGAAAATTTGACCCTAAGATAGATGAATGAATGTTTCTGGGATATTCCACAACTAGTAAAGCTTTAAGAGTGTACAACAAGAAAAGGAATGTGAAACATCACTGCTAATGTTTCCTTTGAGGAAACAGTTGAGGAATCAGTTTATGTTTCCTTTGATGAATCTGAAACATCCATTCGTATTGCTAATGTTTCCTTTGAGGAAACAGTTGAGGAATCAGTTTATGTTTCCTTTGATGAATCTGAAACATCCATTCGTATTGCTAATGTTTTTGATGAGGAATTGCATACATAGATGATGAACAGGATGCACACAAGAGCTTTGATGCTGCAGAAAAGGATGAGTAGTCTGCAAACGTAGAAGGAAACATCACAGCACCAGAACCCAAGCAACCCATAATACAACAACAACTAGAGAAGATCACTATTGATCAATAGAAAGATAAAAGAAGATGGATCAAGGCACATACACAAGATATCTGTTATTCCTAGGAGTACAACCTAGAGATGAGGTGAATAAGTTGTTTTAAGAAAATTTCGATATAAGGTAGTAGAGTATTTAACTAGTATGCACTAGTTGTTCTTGCAGACTGAGAGATGTGTTTGCTGTAGACACTTATGCTTTCAAAGGTTGTCTCTTTGCACTCTTTAATGTATTTCTAATATGTAAAGTAACACAGAGGAAAGTAAAAACACAGGATTTCGTACTTGTTCAGACACTCGTTATCAACTGATTAATGAGAGCTTAGTCCAGTCTTTCCTTGGTGACCGTTATAGTCAAGCCAAGAGATGATTTCACTATCTTCTTGTTCTTCGCTTACAGTAATACAAGCAACTTGCTAAAGGCTAAGAACCTAGATCCTTGCACAGATCCTTCTTTGGACTCCACTCCAGCTTCTTATTCTTCAATGTAGACTAATGAACCCTCTTCTTTGTAGGTCACTCAGACAATTGGCACAATGATTTCTGGTTTTTCTTCTTTGTGAGAGAATTCAAAATATCATCGTCCATGCATCTGTGTCCTGTGACCTTCTTTGATCCCCTTTTATAGGCTTAGGGGATGAGAACCCGTGACTGTACTATTCAGATGTTGACAGCTTTGTCTGTTTGCTGCAGAGACCCCATCACAGATGTTGACAGATTTGCTTCACCTTTTCTTATCCCAGTACAGATTACCCATACCTCAAATGTTTGATTTCACTAATCCTTTAATCCTTGTCCAACCCTGCAATCAGCTCTGCTGCATTCAGTCTGCTGCTACTTAGATTGCACCTAGTACCGTTGAGACCTCATCTACACTCCATCACTGCTGCAACCCTCATCTGCATCTAGCATTTCTGCAACTTTTTTTGCATTGCCCCGTGTTGGCCCTTGTCAACAAGATTGATCCTAGATCTTGAAACATTTGCAGATCTTTTGTTGTCCATGTATGGCTTTTTTGTATTCTCTTAATAGATTTTTGTTCCCTGTCATGTGTCCTAAGAATCCATTGTTCGGGTACTATGTTCCATCTTGTTGTTCCTGCAATAAGGGGATGAACTTTTGTACATGGTACCCACAAGTGTGGGTCCTTACTTGTTCGATTTGGGCATGTACACTTGAATAATTTTCTTGTACGATGTCTAGCAATCAAATGCTTTGTGACCGGGTTTGCCACAAATATAGCAATAAAACCTTGGTCTTACTACTCTAGGTAGTCTGCTTGAGTTTTTTCATTTCCTCTGCTGCATTTCACATATGCTGAAGGTCTTCTCTGTGCAGTATTGGAAGTTTTGTTCCATACTGAGTAATTTGGTGCATACTGAGGTTTGTGTGACCTCTTGTCAACTTCTATCTTATATTTTTTTTACTATATGCACTTTGTGGTGTTTTGCACTCGTTTTGTGCTACTGTTTTTCCCAAAGGATCGATCCTTTTGGGTTGAGCAACAGGGACTTTACTACTCTGCTTTCCTTTTTGAAGTGGAGATCCTTTTATAATACTTTTACAGGGGTCTGTTTTACCTCTTCCTTGCTAGCTACAGGGTCATTATTTGCTTTTGAGTGTGCGCCATCACTCATCCAGTTTTTGTATCTTAGTCCTGATCGATCACATGAGGATTGACCCATGATTAGCATCTTCTGCAAATCAAGGATCTTTCCATTCCATGTGTCTAGCTGAGCCTGCAGTTCAGTGTTTCTTTTTGTGAGTGTTTCCACAAATACAGTCAGAATTTTTACCTTCTCATCTAATTCCTTTAGTTCATTTTGGACCACTGTCAAGCCATTTGACTTATTGTCAATTTCTTCACAGGCCAGATTGTAATTTTCTTTGAAAATTGCAATCAATTCGAGGTTGCCTTTATTTTCTCTTAAAAGAGCAATAAAGTTCTCAGTGGTCTCTTGAAGAGCCTCCTTTAGTTCCTCTAGAGTGGCATCAGAGTTTGAGAGCTCAAATAACTTCTATTTTTCCTCACTCCTTGTCATGAGACAAAGTTGTGCGTTTGAAATTGTTTCCTCATCATCTGAGTCTATCTCACTCCATATCTTTGCAGCATAGGCCTTGTCCTTTTCTTCCAGAGTTCCCTTTACTGTATTCTTTCTTGCTTCTTTGTGCAAATTCCTGTGTTGGTCGTCTGTATTGTGAAGCAAAGTGTCCTGGCTTTACGTAGTTATACCAGACCTCCTTTTCTGCTTCTTTGGCCTTGGTTGAGATATTCTTCTTTTTGAACAACTTTTTGAATTTCTTGCCCATTAGTGCAAGTTCTTCTGAGATTACTTGTTCACTTGCAGATGAGATGTCACTATTGTCCTCCTCTGCCATAGATCTCAGAATTTTTTCCTACGCTTTGAAGGCTAGAGTCTTCTTTCTAGCCTCATCGATTTGCTTCTTTTGCTCCACTTCAAGATTGTAGGTATACAGGACTCCATACAGTTCTGCCAGAGATATTTTTACAAGATCCTTGGATTCCCATATTGTTGTGGTCTTTGTTCCCCATATTTAACCAAGGGATCTCATAAACTTCAAGTTGACTTCTTTGTTATCAAAAATCTTCCCTAGAGTTTTAAGATTGTTGATTAGCACATTAAATCTCTCATAGAAGCTGGTTAGATTTTCATCAGGTCTCATTGACACCCAGTCATACTCCTGCATGAGAACATCCTTCTTATTTTCTCTGATCTCATTTGTTCCTTTATTCCTTAGCAGTAGAGCATCCCAAGCTTCTTTTACAGTGGTTGTGTGAACCACTATCTGGAACATATCATCATGAAGGGCTTTGAAGATCTGATTTTTGGCCCTTCTATCAATCAGCACCATGTCCCGCTCCTCTTTTGTCTAGAGAGACTTTGGTTTGTCCACTTCCTTTGACGCATCGAGTGGATCTGGCATCTTTAGTATATACGGCCCATCTGTGACTATATCATGTATCTTTTCATCTATTGAGTCTAGATGTGCCACCATTCTCAGTTTCCAGTGATTGAACTTTTCAAAAGAACAAGCTGGTGGCTCACCACTATTAGGACACTTGGGTAGCTTTGGAGAAGCCATGTTTACTTCACAAAATAAACTGTTAGTAACTTCTTTGCATGCTTACATCAAAAGAAATGACCTTTTCTTTCCAAAAACTGTTAGGTCTGGAAAGTCAGGCACTGATGCCAATTATTATTCCCAGAGGTAAAACCTAAGGGGGGGGGGGGGATGAATTGGTTGTTTTAAAATTTTCGATATAAGACTAGAGTGTTTGACTAGTATGCACTAGTTATTCTGGCAGACTACAAGATGTGTCTGCTGTAGAGACTTGTGCTTTCAAAGCTTGTCTCTTTGCACTCTTTGGTCTACTTGTAATAGTTCAAATATGTAAAGTGATACAGAGGGAAGTAAGAACACAGGATTTTATACTGGTTCAGACACTCGTTATCAACTGATCAACGAGAGCTTAGTCCAGTCTTCCTTTGGTGACAGTTGTAGTCAAGCCAAGAGGTGAGTTCACTATCTTCTTGTTTTTTTCTTACAGGAAAACCTCTTTACAAATTCGAAACTTGCTAAAGGCTAAGAACCTAAATCATTGCACAGATCCTTCTTTGGACTCGACTCCAGCTTCTTGTTCTTCAATGCAGACTAGTGAACCCTCTTCTTCCCGATTCTTCTTTACATCTCACTCAGACAATTGGCATAATGATTTCTGGTTTTTCTTCTTTGTGAGAGAATTCAAAATATCATCGTCCACGCATCTGTGTCCTCTGAGCTCCTTTGATCCCCTTTTATAGGCTCAGGGGATGAGAACCCGTCACTGTACTATTCAGATGTTGATAGTTTTGTTTGTTTGCTCACAGTGACCCTTTTATTGATGTTGACAGATTTGCTTCATCTTTTCTGATCCTAGTACAAATTCCCCATACCTCGAATCTTCTATTTGACCAATCCTTCGATCCTTGTCCAACCCTATAATCAGCTCTGCTGCATTCAGTCTGCTGCCACTTAGTCTGCACCCAGTACAGTTGAGATCTCGTCTGCACACGGTCACTACTACAACCTCATCTGCACCCAACATTTCTGCAACCTTTTCTACATTGCCCCATGTTGGTCCTTGTCAACAAGATTGATCCTAGATCCTGAAATATTTGCAGGTCTTTTGTTGTCCATGTATGTCTTAGCTGTTTTGCTCAAATCTCCTTGTCATAGTCTGTATCTGGTGGCCCACAATGCTCTCCATCTGTGACCGTTTGCTTTTCCACATCAGACCTAGACTGCAGATTACTAACCTGATTTCTAGCCTAAGCACACTAACTACATCATGGTTTTACTCCTAAGTTTTGTTCATCAATTTCTATATAAATGAAGGGATTGTACATTCCTATCAATGTCATCATTGGAGACAAAGATGCACCAGTGCAGACTAGAAGAGCAACAACCAAAGAATGCATGTCTGTATGTTTCTTATCAGAAATAGAACCAAAGACAGTAGATGAAGCTCTGAGTGATCCAAACTGGATTGATGCCTTGCAGAAAGAATTGAATGAATTTCTGAGAAATGAAGTGTAGTATTTGGTGTCTAGACCCAAAAACTATCCAGTTGTTGGCTGCAAGTGGGTGTTCAGAAATAAAACTGATGAAAATGGAATAATCATCAGAAACAAAGGTAGGCTAGTGGCAAAAGGTTACTCACAAGAAGAAGGGATTGACTTTGATGAAACCTTTGTCCCTGTTGCAAGATTGGAAGCTATAAGAATGTTCCTTGCCTATGCTGCACTCAAGGATTCAAGGTCTATCAGATGGATGTGAAGAGTGCCTTTCTCAATGGAAAGCTACAAGAAAAGGTTTATGTTGAACAGCTTAATGGATTTGAAGACTTTGAACATCCAAATCATGTCTACAAGTTAGACAAAGCCTTATATGGCTTAAAACAAGCTCCAAGGACATGGTATGAAACCCTCTCAACCTTTCTGTGGGAAAATAATGTTCAGAGAGGAAAGGTAGATACCACCCTATTTCTTAAGAAACACAAGGAGCATACACTCTTACTACAAATCTATGTAGATGATATTATATTTGGTTGCACTAATAATAAGCTGTATGAAAAATTTACTGCCCCAATGAAATCAAAATTTCAAATGAGTTTAATGGGAGAGCTGGAATACTTTCTAGGTCTTCAAGTTCTACAACTAAATAGTGGAATATTCATAAATCAGGCTAAATACCTAAAGAATATAATTAAGAAATATGGCGTAGAAAATACAAGTCATATGAAAACTTGCATGAGGTCAGCTGCAAAAATCGACAAGGATGAGAGCGGGAAAGGAATAAATCAAACAATGTATAGGGGTATAATAGGATCACTTTTATACCTAACTGCAAGAAAATCACACATCCTATACTCAATTTGCATCTATGCTAGATATCAATCTGATCGCAAAGAATCCCATTATACTGTAGTAAAGAGGATCATATGATATCTCAAGGGAACTCCAAATCTGGGTGTCTCGTATCCTAGGGAATCAGATTTCATACTAACAGGCTATTTAGGTGCAGACTTCGCAGGTTGCAGGGTTGACAGCAAAACAACAAGTAGAACATGCCAATTTCTTGCTGTAAGATTGACATCATGGTTTAACAAGAAGCAAACCATTGTCTCAACCTCTATTATAGAAGGAGAGTACATAGCTGCAGGAAGCTGTGCTGCACAGGTATTATGGATGATGTCACAACTTGTAGACTACAGCATTTCATTTTCAAAAACACCAATATTTTGTAACAATACATCTGCAATGACAATTTTGAAAAATCCAGTTTTTCATGCAAGGATCAAGCAACATAGATGTCAGATACCATTTTATCAGGGATCATGTGCAAAAAGGTCATATCAAATTGGAATATATACCAATAAAAAAATAAATTACAAACATTTTTACAAAACCTATCGATGAGAGTAAATTTATCCAATTTCGAGACGAATTGGGTGTGATTGATTTAAATGAGTAAATGACCAAAAATACTCTACTGCACATGTAAGATACAAACCGGCATTGATTTTCCTCTACTATATTTCTATTTTTAGAAGGAAACAGCCTTCAAAATCATCTACCTAAATTTTTGCAACAGTCAGATAAATGTCTGGAATCGTGGAAAATCATGTAACGGTCGTTTTTTTTTTTTTAAAACCACAACGGTAACTTTTGACTGAGTATAAATATGCAAAATTCTTGAACCCAAAATACTTTTACACACACACTCTTTCTCTATCTAAGAATTCTAAAAACTCTCTTACTCTCTATTGCAAACCCTAGCTCGAGTTTTCCAATTCTTAACATTCATGAGCGATCAAATTCAATCCCAAATACTTTCGAAAATGGCCAACATCCGTTCTATACATCATCTAAGAGCGACAAAGATCAAGAACAAAGAAGCCCATCTAAGAAGATAGAGTTGCAAACTGGAGTTGTCCTGTACTTCAAAACCCTAAAAAGGGAATTTGATGAAGTTAAATAAATTGTAGAACTCATACAAGATGTTGGATTGAAATACCTATGCGAGAAGACTAGCAGGATATACTATGAAGAAGTGCTGGATTTCATAGAGAAGGTGAAGGTGGCAGACAACTTCGAATCCATCACATATACCTCCAGCAAGAAAATTGGGATTACTGTTACTCCCAATGACATTGAAGAATTGTTCAAAGTTTCAAATGAAGGACCTCGAAATATCCCAACCTTAGTGGTGAGCGACGGTAGACACGCGATCCTGAGCGATGAACATCAAACGGAAGGGAATTCTCAAAGGATCAAATCACCTCTGATCAACAGGAGATCATGTGTGCAATCCTAACAAAACACAAAATCAATTGGGCAAAACTTTTGTTTTATCAACTGGCCAAAGCAGTTGAGGCCAGACAACCTCTCTTTGGTAGAGTCATTAGCATCATCCTCAAAGAGAAGCTCAAACTCCCAGACAAGATAGGAAGGCCATGGACTATGGCAAAACAAATTGATGTGAAGAAGATTGGGAAGTAACCAGTTGGCATCTCAAAAAAAGCAAAGGAGGTGCAGAACAAATCAATGGCCTCAGATCAGCCTCTCAAGAAGGCCATGCTGAAGGCAAAGGAGAAAATCACCAAGAAGCCTACAGAAGACAGACTGAAGCAGACTGTAGAAGAAAAGCAGACAAAGACTACGAGAAGGAAACTAATTCTGCAGACCTCGGAAGAAGTAGAGGAGACCATGTCAAGGACACCTACTGCACAATCAGCAGCTCGAGAAAAAGAAATAACACAGCCAATTCCTGCAAACGAGCCGACTAAAGTCATTGCAAAAGAATAAATAATGGAGTCAGAAATGATTCCTCTTGCAACCAATGAAAAAGGGACATCATCAAAGGCCATCCCTCCAAAGGAGCCAGAAATAGCTGTACTCCATGATGCAAACATTGCATTAGAGTACCTCAAGGCAGGGGCTGATGAAAATCTCCGATAGCTGATCTTGGAAGCGCAGCAGAGCTACCACGAAATTAGGAAAGGACCTCTGACACAGCTCAGACAAGAGCTTAGTGCTCAAGGATACACAAGAAAAGAAATACAAGACATCGAGGCCAACCTGAGAAGAATGCAGACTGATCAACCCTTCAGCACCTCTATTGCAGTTTCTCTAGCAATCAGGTCTACTGCACCTGAGGTGGAATTATCTACAACTACACTCATTCCCATCTCTACTATTGGAATGGAGTTGGTAGGAGTTGAAGCAGAATACTCCTTAACAGCATCAGAAGTCTGGGCTACAACAACAACCACAACAGGAGCTGCAGAAAAGAAGGCAATACAAGAAGCTCTGCAGACCATCAAATCCATAAAGGCAAAGGTGACAAAGTACAGATCAAGGACATATGAGCTATTGAGCAAACCTGAAAAGGAGTCCATGATATACGAGTTTATCAGGGAACATAAGCTTGCATTAAAGAGGAAGCCGAAGGCTGCAGCTCAAAGGCCAAAATTGATTCCATAAGGACCTACCACAAAATACAGAATTAATCCTGATGGAACTAGGATAGAGATTGGCATTGTGGATAATATGACTGAAGCTGAGATAGAACAGCTCATACCAATTCAAAGAAAGGAGGCTACCAAAAAGAAAAGGCCCACAGAACCATACATCCTCTTCAGTGGAGCCTTAGAGATCAAGGACTCAACTCTAAAGACAAAGAGGCACAAGCAGGCTCAACTACAAGCTGTGGAGTTTGTCCACACACCAGAGGTGGAAGAAGAGTTGAAAAGATTAGTGGACAAGCATGTAAGAGCAGCAACCCAAGAGATCTATGATTATCTGTCAAAGAACAACCGTTGGTAGACCACCATCTTCTGGAGATGGTGATGATCATGATGATGATAACCATCAAGATGAAGAACGTCATGATGATGATGAAATGATTGATGAAGTTGTCAAAGAAGCCATTGCAGAGCTCCGTGCAGTAGAACAAACAGAAGAGCCAGAAGCAGCAAATACAGTAAACGAACCTAGAGTAGAAGGGTCAGCAGCAGTATGCCCAACCTCAGAAGAAAGGGTAGCAGAGGTTGAGCAGACTACACCAGCCAAAGAAATTCAACCATCTACAGAGCAATCTAAAGTAATGGAGGAACACACTAATCAAATACCATCACAGAGATCACAGCCCTTGACTTAACTCCAACAAAGACGAAGAAAGTGGTTATAATTGAAGATGAGGGCTCTGAAATGACTTCAGCAGTCAAGGAAGGACAGACGGCAGATGACATATCCTCCAAAGAGGTGATGCTTCAGGAACGCAAGGAGCACCTAATGAGTGACACTCCCACAAGTCAGGAGCATATGCAACCCCAAGGCATATCACCTCTGAACCTGGTGTTCACTCCCATATCCTCCTTTGGTGTAATGCCGACTAGGGCAGACCCTCCATCAGTTGGATTCCCATAAGGTATACTGTATGGTGCAACTTACAATATACCCATGACACCTCAAACCGCATCCAGAACTTTGAGACAAGCATTGGAAGACATAACGTTTACAACTGTACATGAAGGACCGTCCTCCACTGTCTGAGACACAGCCATTGTTGGGATCACACAGCCACAATAGATCTCTCCATTCTCTCCAGAGACAACAGTGGAATACAGGCTGCGACAACTGGATCAAGAAGTCCACAGCATGCATCAATGGACAAAAGATGCCTTTAGAGACCTTCTTGACAAATTGGAACCATTTGCAGACGAGAGAGCCTCAGAAAAGGAAACCAAAAACAAATGTGATAGGAATGTGCAATCCCTACAATTGTATAGAAATTGATGAACACAACTTAGTAGAAAACCATGATGTAGTTAGTGTGCTTAGGCTATAATTCAGGTTAGTGCAGTCTAGGTTTGATCCAGCAGAGCAGACGGCCACAGATGGAGAGCATTATGGGCCACCAGATGTAAACCACAATTAGGTGATTTCAGCAAGGCAGCTAAGACATACATGGATAGCAAAAGACCTGCAAATGCTTCCGGATCTGGGATCAATTCTGTTGACAAGGACCAACACAACAATGCAGACGAGGTTGCAGAAGTGCTGTGCCCAGACGAGGTTGCAGCAGTGACCGAGTGCAGACAAGGCCTCAACGGTACTGGTGCGGACTAAGTGGCAGCAGACTGGGTACAGCAGAGATGATTAAAAGTTGGACAAGGATCAAAAGATTAGTCAAATCGAAGATTTGAGGTATGGAAAATATGTACTAGGATCAGAAAAGATGAAGCCAATCTGTCAACAGTCACAGCTTCTCATCCTCTCAAACTATAAAAGGGGATCAAAGGAGCTCACACAAGACATACCCGTGAACGATAATAATTTGAATTCTCTCAGAAAGAAGAAAACCAGAAATCATCGCGCAATTGTCTAAGTGAGCTGAAAAGAAGAATCGGGAAGAAGAGAGTTCATTAGTTTGCAGTGAAGAACAAGAAGCTGTGCAAGGATCTAGGTTCTTAGTCCTTAGCAAGTTGTGAACTTGTAAAGGGGTTCTCTTGTAAGCCACAAACAAGA